>JAWNOM010000126.1:0-56711 GCA_035045965.1 Drosophila aldrichi
CTGCAAGCGAGCACTGTAAACAAAATTTGCGGTTCATGTGCTCAACACCTTCGCAGCTCTGCTGACGCTGATGCTGCTAATGCTGAAGTCAACGTTGGCTGACGACTGCGGCGACTGCGGTGGCGTTTTTTGATATAATGTAAAATGCTGTTGCCTACTTTTTGGGGATGGGCCAAGTAAAGTTGAGTCAATTATTGGGGCAGGAATTGCAAAAACAACAATACGATTACAAATGTTAAACGAATATGCACACATGACATACTCGAGCGCTTAGTGACACAATTTTAACGATGGGTATGCTATGTAAAATCGCAGCGATACTATCGAATAGAAAAATATATGAATTATAGGAGTTTCAAACAGATTGACTGAGTGAAATCTATAAAATTGTATAATATAAATACAGATTATAGAATACTTTATTACATATTTATCTATTGCAGATCAGATTTATTTTAAGCAATAAATATCGGATAAACCCATGCTCTTACTACGATTTCATATGATTCACTTGCGAGACAAAAGACCAGCTTCTGGGTGTAATACCTGGCCAATGCGACTAACTAGCAGAGTGAAGCTCACAGTCTGGAAAAGGTAGAACAATAGCACGACAATGAGCTGATGGGAGCTCGAAAAAAAAAAAACGTACATGCACACCCACGCACACACACACGCAGACTTATATATGTATGTATGTGTGCTCTGCGTGTGAGCGAATATTCTCGGATGAGCATTTGACTGGTGTTGCAGCAAGAGCATCTGCTGCTCCTGCTCCTGCTGCTCCTGCTGCTGCTGCTCTTGCTTCTTCTTCTTCTTCTACTGCTGCTGCTGCTGCTGCTGCTGATGCCATTGTTGTTGTTTCAGAGATCTGCTCTGTTTATGTACACAAAATGCGCGCAGTGCCCACGGCTATGTCGGCTATGACGATGACTACGACGAGCACGGACGGATAGACGCACAGAAGGACTATGTGTGCACATTGGCACATTTAACAATGGCTTCGTATATGTGTGTGTGTGTGTGTGTTGGTGTATTGCCTGAACCGCCGCTCAGCGAGGCGAGGCCAACTCAGCAGGCGATGCGTGTAAAAAGGATAATTTGTCAATATGTTCGTTCGTTCCGGATTTGCTCGGCCTCGCCGTCAGTTGCCAGTTGCCAGTTGCTAGTTCAACCATCATCAGCATCATCCCAAGACCGTAACATTACCTTCCCGCTTACCCTGACTGCCTCCCTCTCTGCTTCGTTCACGACTCGACAAACCGCTCCGATAGCCGTTCGTGCGTGCCGCTGCCACAGTCTCTCTGCCTCTGCCTCTACCTCTGTCTCTGCTTCACAAATTCTTTGTGCCCGCCGCTTATTGAATTGCTGAACACTGTGTGTTGCTGACTGCTCCCCGCCATCCAACGCAACGCCCACCCTCTCGACCAACTACCCGCGTCGGCCCTTTACCATCGAGAACCTTTCGGTTGGCTGCTTCCACCATTCGGTTAGCAATGGTTAATAGGGCTTAGAAGCTGAAATTATTGCCTTGTTCAGTGTGAACCAAGCCAAATCGGATGAGCTGTCCTGTTCCCCAATACCTTAGTCTGTACGCCTGCCTATGTGTGTGTGTGTGTGTCTTTGTGTGTTTAAGGCGATAAGAGACCCGTTGGGGCTGTGTTGAGCTCCGCTTTTCCTTTTTTTTTAGATGGGAATTGACACTAAACGTTCGATTATTAGTGGGTTTGCGTGGACTCAAGTGTGGCAACGATCAGAGCGCAGCGGCAGGAGTCGTGCGGGGTTAATATACGATTTGTCGCTAAGCCTTTGTACCGTTGACACTTTACAATTTCTTACAGCTGTAATAGGGTGAATTATAAATGAGCACTTTGCGGTTGCTTCATAAATAATATATTACTTTATCATATGGTTAGATCACGGTAGGAACATGTTATTACAATCGAATTTTTAAGTATTTCAACGAAATAGAATGATATATTAGAAAGCAGCGATTTACAATAATTTGTATGGTTATTTTTCAGAAGTATTATACATTCAAAGGTTTTACAGGACTTCATATACCTGTTTAGACTGAATAAAAGTAAAGTAATTTATAACGAAATTTTATATTAAACACCATTTAAATTTGTAGAGTAGAAATTTGCAGAAGTTGAATAAACTTATATTCCTTCCAGTAAATAGAACTAGATTAATAATAAATTTTAGAGAAAATTGTGAAAAATTTTCAATTATAGATCTATTATTCTTAAACTTATAAGAATGAATCAGAATTGCATAAAAATTTGTTGAGTTTTGTTTAAGTTATATATGAACTGTTCTATTCAAATAGAAAATCCTTTTATGCTCATAGATTTCTTCTCATCTTTCAATCGATATCTAAATTCGTAATACTCGCTTATTTTTCGCTAACTGCTAGTATGAAATCAATAACAATTGAATACGTTTGTAAGCGATGCAAAACATATTAATATCATTCTGGTTTGAGAAATGTACGGCGGAAGCCACAGGGACTGTGTGCAACAGCCAGGAACTTCAATTGGCAAACACCGCGGCGACCAACGAAATTCGAAAGCAATGCAAAGCCAAAGTCGAGCAAGAAAAAGTCATTGCCAAAACCAATAACACAATCAACTGTGCATTGCAGCCAGTCGTCGACCACACACACACACACACACAATGGACGAGACACAACCACGAGAGTCCTTTCATTCAGTAGCTCGCCTCGAGACTTGCGGCGTTCGAGGACAAAACGTTGGCGATGAGATTTTAAAAGCCATTTAGAAAAACACCCTCAGACACAAAACAAATCCACAAAAATACCGACACGGATACCAAACAGCCAACACACACACACACACACACACACACACATTAAGAGGCAAAGCTTACATAAAAGTGGCGTTAAAAATGATGCGGAAACACGATGTTCGTCAGCTCCACAGTCGAGGACGACGTGGACGTGGACGAGGACGAGGACGAAGACGAGGACGAGAGCGAGAACGAGACCGAGACCGAGGACGATGACGATGACGACAATGAGCCTTCAAGCGAAAACCGCTGCTAAAACTTCACGCTTAAATATTTTTCACACCACGTAGCGACAAGTTTGTGTAATCTGTGGGGTTTGAGGCACTGAGTTGCACAAGTGGGCAGAACAACAAGGCGGCCATGTCTTCAAACTGGCACGAAGCACAGCACAGCGGATGTGCGTGGCAGCAAACGAGAGAATCAAGTACATTCAGACAGAGAGAGAGAGAGAGAGAGAGAAAGATAGCGATGGGGGAGAATAAGGAATGCGGTAAGTAGACGGCAAATGTCTAAATACCCTGCTCGTGCTAAATGCCTGACATTCTGGCTGCGACCACAACCAATGCGTCTCGTATACTCGTAGCAGCTGCTGCCCTGAAACCCGATTGAGCGTCGAGTGCGCTGAATGTTGTCATAGCGAATATATTCGCATCAATCTCTATATATATAGCAATGCAAATCCGGCAATGAATATGGGATTATGAAAGAGAAAAGATAACAATTGCCATAGATGGTATTTTCTAAGGATATTCTCAATTCTTATAAATTAATATCATATATACTAGAGTATATGCTAGAAGAAATACCTGATTCTGTAAATATAAAATAATACAATAGATGACCTTTTCAAGTATATTCTCCAGGTCTATCAAATCACTTAAATAAATGTTATGTGGTTTATAATATATACTCTATTCTCCAGATCTCTCAAACCACATAAAAAAATGTTATATGGTTTATAATATATATTCTATTCTCAAGATCTGTTAATTCATATTATTTAATATGATGTGGTTTATAATATATATACACTATTCTCAAGATCTATCAATTCACATAAATAAATATTATATGGTATGTGGTATTATATGATATATATTCGAGGAAATTCCTAATTGTGTTCATATAATACCTGTTTATTAGATATTCTAATCATTCAAATTAAATACATATTATAAATACTTTAGGAAATTCTTGATTATTCCATTGTTTATATATAAAATAAAATAAAATATATATATAGAACATCTCCGATTACCCCATAGTTTCTGAAGTCAATATACCCAAGCACAAATAAATTGAGTATATAATTTAGGAAATTCCTGATTATTCAATTGTATATATAAAATAAAATACTACATATAGTACAAATCTCCGATTATCCCATAATCTCCATAGTCAATATACCCGCATACAAATAAATTGAGTACTCTAGGAAATTCCTGAATATCATATTGTATATATTATATTAAATACAATAAATACTAAAGGACTCCGGTAACCAATCTACCCGCTCTACTGGGCTTAGCTAGGGTAAGCTGGACAAACTTAAGATACCACAAAAACCAAATCTAAACCGAAACACAATTGTTAGAAATTAAAAGGAAAACTTTAATCATAGCCGCGGGCATGCGGCGTCAACGACGACGACGACGACGACGACGGATGTCGGACGTCCAAGTGGAGGAAACAGAGCTGGGCAGTGGGCAAAGGCAACTGGAAGTGCAAGAGCGGAGCGGACTGGGACTGCCTGCAACCGGGTCTGACTCCGTTTACTACTGTCTGCAATACAACGAAACTTGTGGCAAGTTTCCGGTCGTGTGTACTATTTTCCGTGCTCATTTCCTCAACCATTTCCACGTTGGCACACACAAAAGGAACTTTCCTTGAGCAGCCAGTTAGGTCTGCAAGTCGGAGCAGCAGACGATTGTTGTTGCCGCAACGCACAAAAGTTGCCGCAACTCGACGCGCCAAGGGTCAGCTAACGGGGCGGGGCAGGGGGGGTAATCACACATACATAAATACATATAGAGACACAAATACAGATACAGACAGCTGCTATTTCGCTCGCTCGTTTACTCTTTCACTTGGTGCGGAAGCGCTGGGCGTGGAAAGCCGAAAACCCAAAGCAAACAACTGCCAAGGAGCAAGGATCCAGCAGCTTTGCCCCCCTCCCCCAGCCCGCATTGGCCATTGCGTTTGCCACTTGGCTGTTGCACTTCACTCACAGTCGAGTTGGATGGGGGCGGGAGTAGGTGGGGCTCGAAAAACTTTTTGCAGTCTCTGCCTCTGACAGACGTCATAAAAGCGAGTGGGCGGCTGCACCTGCACCCGCAACTGTGGGCAGGTGTGCCAGGAATATGCCAAAAAAAAGAAAAGGTCGAGCTCTTAACTTGTCTGCGTGAGTGTGTGTGTATGTGTGTGTGTGTGTGTTTGTGTATGTATGCAGAGTCAATCAATACGTCAGAGGCGAGGCTCATCAAAAATTCCAATCACAAATTGGCGTAGAGCTGCACAGGAACAGCAGCACCACTCCGAGCCACCACTGCAACCACAATTCATCCATCGAACACCGCTAGGGCCAGGCGCCAGCCAGCCTCGAGTGAGGCAATAATGGCATTTAAATGCAGGGTCACGTATCAATTTACTTGGTTATTAGTTACCAGCCATAACCAGCCCACTGTCCACTGTCCACCATCCACTGTGAGTGGTGCAGTGTCCATTTTTCACGAGAGCATAAACCCACTACGATTGTCAATATCGCACACTCGCACAAGAGAAGAGCTCACATCCTGCTCCCTCCCACCCTCTTTGCCACTTGCCAGTACTTGCCCTCTGACCCCCCGATGCGCAAATCCTAGATGAGCGCTTGGTTTGTAGTTCCCCTCCCTCTTCGGCTCCCCTTTTGGCTTCGTGCTAAACTGACAACGGCAACCAAAAGCCCAATACCCAAAGACCTGGCTGTAGCACAGCCTCTAACCCCTTAAGCGACCCAAAGCAGCTCTGGTGCCAGGCCCTTCAGTGACCCCCGAGCCCCCTCACTCGACACACTCACACTCACACTCACCCTGACCCGCACTTTACTTCTTTTTTTTTCAACCTGCCCCGACCCTATTTTCCCGTCAAGATGCCACCAACTCGAGGAGGAGTCGCTGCCAACAGGCAACAGCCTCAAAACAGGCTGTCAACATAACCAAACGGAGGAGCAAGGGAGACGCTCTCTTGCGTACACTTTTCTCTCGGCTTCTGGGCTGCTCGTTCTTATTGCATTCTCGGCTCAAGCCAGGCATAAACCATCTTACCGAGTCGCCTGAGCCGAGCGCAATGCTCGTCAAAGAGAGAGCAACACACACAGAGCTCTGCGGTCGGGCAGGAGGCGGCATCAGCTGGCGGAAGTAGGACGAGCAATGCCAGGATGCATGTGTGCCTAGGTGCCAGAGAAGTTTTGTGTATTGCCAATGCAGCGGCGATGCAACTCGGGCAATGCACTCACAAAAAAAAAAAAAAAAATAGTTGACAAAGAACAATTCTTTTAAAATAATTTTAAATAAAACAAAAATACACTGAGCAAAAAATAATAAAATAATATATTTTAAAAAAATATAATAATAAAATAAAATATAAAAAAAAATAAATAAAATAAAATATAAATAAAATAATAATAATAAAATAAAATAATAAAAAATAAAATAATAATAAAATAAAATATTTAATAAATAACATGTATAATTCTGAATAAATTAATTAACAAAAAACTGGATTTGCTAATAAGAATCTAAACAAAAATTAAGTAAATTAAAAAAGTAGTTTGAAATATATGTATCAAACCAAAAAATGTTGTAAAAATATTTATGTATTTAAATATTTTGGTTAATATAAATATTATTAGTTATTGCTTAAAGATTTGCTTACTGTTTAGTATAAGACATAATGCAAATATAAAATAAATAAAAAAAATACATATATATATATATACAAAAAAAATATTAACTATATTTATTTAAAATAAATTTTTATTAAAATTATTGTATTTAATTTTAAAACTGTTTTAATTCTTCTTTTTGAGTTAAATAATTTATTTGATAAATATATATTTATTTAAATGAAAAAGACAAAACCAAGAATATAACAATAATATAATAATATAATAATTTATCAATAATAAATTAATCCAATATAAATCATAGTTTATCAATTAGCACTCTCACTTTTCGCTCAGTGTATGGCACCCAAAAAAAAAATAGGGTTGCACGCACACAACAAAATATGCAAAAAATAAGAAGAGAAAGAGGAAGACAGAGCGTAAACATAGAAATAAGAAAAACGAGCAGAAGAAGAAGATGAAACGCAACACGCACATCGAATATTTTTGGAAGTTGGGCAAATGTGCGTCGGCTGCATTCAGAGAGTAGCTTCGATGGCATCAATGCAGCTCCGACGAGTTTTTTGGGAGCGAAATGCGCTCACTCACACACTCACACACAGGCACACTAATAGACGCACGCACACACACACACAGACACGCACTCATGGAGAGCAGCAGAATTCCCGCAGCCATTAGAACGAACAAATGTACTGCGCTGCCACAACAAATCCCTAAACAAGCAACAACAACGTCGACAGTCGCCAGAGCTAGGCAGCGACGTCGCCGTCGCCAGAGGCAGCAGAGCGACTTCCGTCGTCAACACCAGCCAAAGCCGAACACCGATGCCGATGCCCCGATGTCGTAGCCGATGTCGTTGCTGCTGCTGCTGCCGCTGCCGACGTCGACGTTGCTGTCAATGTTGGCTGTTGCTATTGCTGATGACGTTGGCGCAGGCGTCGCTGCTGCTGCTGTTGCTGTTGCTACTGCTGCATTCTGCATATAGAGCGGAATTTCCGGTCTAACCTCACAGCGCCCAAGCGGAAATACAAGCGGATTAGCTTTTAGATTTATATACTAACAAACACCGATTAGACAGGTGGGTGTAGGTGGCTGTCACTGTGCACGATTTGGCTCCGTCGGAGAACTGGCTGCCCATGGACGCAGCTCGACGTCGTGTGTGCATGACTGGGAGAGTTTTCTGCGTGGCTTCTGAATGCCAGCAGCATTGCGTTCCACAGTGGGTGGGGTGGGGATGCTGCTGCGACTGTTAAGCTGATGCTCTCGTTGCTGTTGTTGTTGTTGTTGTTGGTGCGTTTTAGTGTTTCCTGTTCGAAGTTCAAATGTGAGAATATTTTCATATGGCAAGCATCGTTCGACGAGAAACTCACCACGCACACACACAGACACATGTACACAATTAGGCACCCACTTGCTGTCCGTTCAGTGGCTATTCCTGCTCCCTCTCTCTCTCTCCTCTGCTGCGCTCCTGACTTTGGCTCAGTGTTCATTTTTCAAATACCCCAAACTTGGGCTATTTTCAACTAATAGAGTATGTGGCCAGCAAGGAATTTAACGCAGATACATTTTTTGGTCAATATTCTTGTGCAACGCATAGCTAACCACCCACACACCACACAAACACACACACACACACCCACAAACAACAACAACTTGCATAAGCACAGCAATCACAATATTTTAGCCCTGGCAGCCTCTTTGCGGCTTTATTCAATTTAAACCCCAAACCTAAAGAGAAACAACAACAAAAAAAAAATTAAAAATGAATTTCGTATTTCTCTGCATGCGTTTGCCCCTTTTTCAAGAGTTCTCTAGATTTTATACGTTCGCAAATATGATTTGACTTTAATTTGTGATTTTAAAAGGAAATATTTACTAATTGCCAAAAATATAATTGACAAGTTTCGTTTGATAATATATAAAGATATATATTTCTCTTTTAATTGAACCAAATTGTTATATATTTTATATGATATATAATTGTTATAGATGCATATATACAAATATTATTATTATTACTTCTTACTGACTATTTCTGAGAGCAATAAATTAAGATGTAGAGCCCAATGGAGTACTCGATTAATCAATACATTTTTAATAGCATTTTTAAGGCCTGCATTAGATGTCAAAATGCATATAAGGTAGAGGCGAACTGAGAATATTCCCTAAAAAGAGGATCAAGAAATTTTAAAAAAGAAAAAAAAAAAAAATAAAAAATAATTATACCCAGATTTCCCCATTTTCAATGGGTTTAGGGTTTAAAAATAAATACTCTTTATAAATGTACTGGAAGAATTTATATATGTATATTAAATATGCAGAGATTTGAAATTATATCGTCTATTGTTGGTATATAGATTCTAACTTCTAGCTTGCATAACATTCATATAATCCGAACAGTAACACATCTATAAAGAAAGCTATTCCCATAACTTATTCAGCAGCAAGATCAGCTCGACATGGTATATGCAAGATATCTCCAAGTCGACTCATTACTCCTCATTATTTAATGTTTATTTTCATAGGTCTTTCAAAACTTTTCATAGCAAACAACAAATAGAAACATAGACTAGACAGAGATAACTAATTGACAGTAAAATAAAACTATTTTACCCCGATTTTCCATTTTTCCCTAATGGAATAAACATCCAGAAACTATAGATATTCGAATTGGTAACATTTCCGCTATTTTATGTGATTTTATAGCTCATTTAACGTAAAATTATGAATTTCTATTAACTCAAGACATAATTTAGGGCGAGTAAATTATGCTCTATGAACTAAACGCGTATGGCAGCTGCCACGCCTTTGCTTGTTGATTCCCAGCTCTGCACAGAATCCGGTGTGTGTTTGTGTGTGTGTGAATGGGGGAAATGGTAAAAATGCGCACCACCTTCAAAATTGCAATGAAAGTTGTCGTCAAATTGTCATAAAAATGCGATAACTTTGTTTTGTGTCGCCTTGTTGCTGTTGCCTCTAGTTGTTGTTGTTGTTGTTGTTGTTGTTGCTTTCAGCTACGAGTATGATAAATTTTTACGATGTTGCCATAACAATAAACCGGAGCTTCGGCTGCGGCGCTGCTTTGGCATGTGAAAAGCGCGTGGAAAATGGCGAACGTGGAAAAACCTAATAAAAATCCTTACTGGCTGCGAAACTTTTATGGCAAACTACGCGCCATCGGGGCCAAAAAAAAAAAAAAGAACTATATATATATGTATATGTATGTGTATGAAAGCCGTTGGAAAAGCGCGGAAATGCCAACGTGCATTGGCCAAAAAATATATACATGGACAACGGCTGCCGGGGCAGCTGCAGTGCAAATGTGAAAAGTGCAGAAATAGCTCAGGTGCAGCTGGATAAGCGACGAGGTCGTCAAAGTGACGCAGAGGCCACGACTGCAGCCCCACCCAACGCCCCACACCCAACAGGCAACAGCCAACAGCCTCTGACAGACGTTGGACATGGCTGCTGGCTTCAATTTGATATAGCGTCTGATTTTTCTGTTTTATACTGTATAACTCCTTTACCACCCTTACCACCTTTACCCCCTTTTTATTCATTGCCATTTCCCTTCCTTCCCTTAACACACTTTCGTACAGAAAGTTTTTAAAGCCTTGCGACAATAAACGATTAAACAAGTTTTATTTTTAGCACTTGCAAGCTCAGTAGTCTTTTGATTATACAGCATTTAAAAGAGATGCAGATCTAGATCCATCTAGGAGATAGCCTAGTAAACCCTGTGCTGTACAGTAGAAAGAGTAATTCCGATTTTTCCTATGGAATCGTGGGAATAGTAATAAAGTAAGTATAATATATAACGTATACTTGATGTACAAGAGTCTTCAACTTAGACTTGGACATTGTCGAGCCCGTAGAATAAAGAAAGCAATTCTATATATGTTTTGGATAGGTTAGTTTAGTCTACTGAAGTGCTGTCCAGTTCAGGCTGGTTGTCTTGCCTAATCTAGTCCGTAGTTTGATCTAGTCCCTAGTAATCTAGTCTACTACTACTACTATACTTATTTAATGATCTATAGTTCCGTCTAGCCTAGTAATCTTATCTAGTGTACTATAGTTCAGTCTAATCTTGACTACTTTAGTCCAGCCTACTCCGGTCTAGTCTCCACTGCTCCACTTTATTCTAGTCCCATCTACTCTGCTCTAGTCTACTGGAGTTTACTTTGGTCTATTCTACTCTGGTATAGTTTCTCTTAGTCTACTCTACTCTAGTCTAATCCACTTTAGTTCCGTCTACTCTCGTCCAATTTACTTTAGTCTACTCTTCACTCCTCTACTTTATGCTACACTTTTCTAAAAAACACCTAGTTTTGACTCACATTCTGAGTTGGATAATCCAAAAACTTTTTTCATTGTTTACTTTTTAGCTTGTAAGAGAATCACGTGAGCACGGCTATAGAGGCAAGAGGATCATGGAATGGGTCACGGAATGCGCAGCTTGTATCTAAAATTTTACCACATTTGTAAAACTGTGGAGCTCATGGGCTAACTGAAATGATGATACGCTTTCTTAGCCATACAATATCGCACTCACGCATGAACCGCTACCACTTTTCAAAACAGAAGTTGGGCTGTCCCAGCGCAGGGATCCCTCAGTTTGTGTGTGTGTGTGTGTGTGTGTGTGTGTGTAGTGGGCGTGTGTATTGGGCGTCATTCAGTGCGGCAGACCCAATCTAAAGACAAACATCAAGTGGCTCTTGGGCGTATGGCAAATAACAAACTGTGTGTAAGTGCGTGTGTGCCTTTCGAGCTAGTTGAGGCTGCTCTTGTGGAATACTGAATGTTGCCTACTGCCTGCTGCCTGCCTGCCTGCCGACTTTACGCATCAGTGGGCAACAACAACATTTGCAAATTCAATTGAATTGATACACGCACCACTTGTTAACCGTTTTGGCATGAACTCACATACTCCTAACGGGCAGGCTGGCTGGCTGCCTGACTGACTGGCTGCCTGACTGGCTGGCTGGCCATGAGGCCTATTCGCATCTCATCCATCTCATCTGATTCCATCTCGTCTCGTTTCATCGTCTTATTATTGGTTTTACATACACATCCGCTCCTCAAATTTCATTAGTATGTCGGCGCAGCACAATCCGCTTGGGATGCTGCAGAGAAAACTCCAACTCCAGCTCCAACTCCATTGCATACTCATGTGCGCTCTATTGAACACCCACATATAAACATGGGAACATAAAAACTCCCAATTGGAGTGATTTTCGGCAATGAAACAGTGGAATGGCACACAGTAGCACAAAGAGTGAGAGTGAGAGAGAGATAGATGGTGCGTTGGGTTATTTGAACAATGGCTAAAGGGCCTATAAAATCACACAAGGGGTTATAAATCCATTTGCCAAACCAAAATCCAAAAAATATCCCAATGCCAAACAAAGCTTGCATGAACGTATGCTATGATATGATGGCATGGTGGCATGGTGTGATGTGGAATGGTCTGTTCCTATACCAGTCCAGTCCACCAGCAAACTTTCTCTCTCGCTCTCTCACTTGTGCACCAAAGACAGAGACAGATTGTACAGAAAAGACTCCCCCAGTTGCATATTGACTGAGATTAAACTGAAATCTCAAGACTTGACGATAAAAATGTTTCGATTTGAGCGATCATTCTTTAAGAAAATCTTCCCATGCTTCAGATTTATATCATACTTAAATATAAAATATTTATATATTTATTTAAATAATTAAACATTATTAAATATTTTAAGCATTGCCAAATTTCAAGTCTATTAAAATGTACTTTAAAAAGACATCAAACACAAATATCTAAATTTCTATGTAAGGGTCGCTTTTTATTGGACTATTTCACAATTTATAGCTGTGTTTTATGGCTTGTTGAAATACTGTGTTAATCGCACAGAAGTTATATTCAAAGGATATCTTTGAAGCTATATAAGACATATAAATTTATTTCTTATCTTTTATTAAAGGACATTAACCTCAATCGTCATATAAAAGTATATTTAAATACATACACATTTAAGAATCTTTGGCATTCTTTTCATAAATGAAATATGAAATATACATACAATAAAATTCAATAAATACCCTGTAAAAATGAGTGATGAAATCTCATCAATTGTTAACGTTTACATTCAAGTCGAAGTGTGTTAATTAAAAAATCGTGATGCCGTGCGAAAAGGCACTGCAATAAATACCCGGCCAACAGCAGCGTCAACAACAACAACAACAATTACAAGAGTCGAGCAATGGCTACAATTCAATTAAAATGCCAGCGGCAACATGCAAAAGTGCTTGGGTGGAAATTAACCCCTATAAACTCATAATATGCTCAAAATGACGCACTTAAAAACACATTAATCACATCGACAATTACGGCTGTTACGCCAAAAAATGTGCCGTTTTATATATGTATATATGTATGTCTGCTTGAGTGAGAGAGTGAGTGAGCCAGTGAGCGAGTGAGTGAGTGAGTGAGTGAGCGAGTGAATGATAGAGTGAGAGTGTGAGAGAGAGAGTAAGGGATGCCTGGCGCGTGCTTGAGAGTGCGTGACGTGGCAACCTTTTGTGAACAGGGGCGACTCGAGTGATGTACAAATGAGAATTAACAAGCAACCACCAGTAACAGAATAACTGTTGCTACACTGAGCGAAAGGACCCAGCTGATATCTAACAACAATAATAAAATAATGCAAGCAAATGAATCTACTGTAAGAACTCAAATTATAAATTCAGACAAATGTTTCAATTTAAAACTTGGCAAGAGATTTCGCTCAGTGTAGCCACTTGGTTACCCACAGCAGTGCATTCAAAGTATAAAAGCTTTCGTGTCGTCATTAAAAACTGTTTTTGCTAATTAAGTGCTCAATTGAGCATTCAATTTCACATACACACATACATAAAAAAACCTACACACACACAGGCACACTTGTGGACGCAAACAAACAACACAAGCGGGTAAATACCCACTGAAGTAGAAGCACAAAAACCCACCCGAAAATAAAAAGGAAACCAGATTAAGAAGCAGAAACCAAACCAGAACCGGCATCGGCACCGTTACAAATAACAACGCAAATGTTGGTCTGCTTTGAAAATGGCCCTTCGGCAACAAGCAAATGCAAAAGCAAAGGCAAAAGCAATGGCAAAAGCAAACTGAATGGAATGAAATGAAATGAACGAAAATATAACAAAGTTGGTTATTTGCACAGTTAATGCAAAATGATTCCCCTGGGGAGCGTGACGTGGCAGCAGCGGCGCGGTAACGGCAATAATATCTCAGAAATAAGTACATATCCACGAAGCGACAGCAGGAAACACCAACAGCAACAGCAGCAACGGCAGCAATGGCAGCAGGACGAGCACCAGTCGCTAGAATAGTATAAAACACGTTTGCACAATGTGCGAGGGAAACCAGTAAATGAAGAAAGGTACAAAAAGCCGAGCACAAAGAAGAAACCAAGTCGACGGCGACGCGATGCGACGCAATGCTGGGGGTACATGATTCAATAAAAATTACGTTGAAAAGTATGCAACAGAAACAGGGTAGAGTGCAAACGAAACGAACGAACGAACGATCGGGTAGAGGGACGCAGCGAAGGGCCGAGGTCGGGCAGCTAAAAAGCAAACATGGCAAACAGCGCGACGCGACGCGTCGCGACGCAGCAGCAGAATGAATGCCAAAGCAAACGTGGCGAAAATCCAAGGCAGCCAGGCGGGTCTTGTGAAAAGAAAAAGTACTTAAAAAGCTCACGAGCAAATATTTATAACAGTAAATCAGTTTGGCGCTAACACAACCCAACACACACACACACACACACATACAAATGCATACACAAGCAAACAAACAAACGAACGAGAGCGCAGCGGTGGAAGAAGCTCACTTGCCTTTGTGGCAGCAGTGCATAAACTCCAGGTTGTGCGAGCAGTGCGGGCAGTCGGCACTGAGCACGGGGTAGAGCGAAAAGTGCAATAAAAGCAACAGTAGCAACAACAATGCAAACTAAAGCGCACACACAAACAACTGCAATAACTGCGAGTGCTGCGACTGGGAGTGCGAGTGAAGGAGAGCGCACGAAAGAGATTGCTTGTGAAGTGTGCTGCAGTTTGTCTATGTGCGCAAGTGAGACGGGCAAAAGACAGTGGGGCAAAAGAGAAACCAGAAAATATTTGATATTTTGTGCTTTTGCACATATTATAAAAATGTTCAGCAAATACAGCAAGGCAAATGTAAATATTTATGCGCGACGGCAGCCAACGAAAACAAATGAAAAGCGAATAAGAAAATCGCGTAATCCGCTCCTTGAGATATTGCCGTAGCAAATGTCTGCGTTTGCCATGAGGGATTCAGGTCTGCTAACTATGAAGCGTGGACTAAATTATTATTAAATACTCTAAGATCAGAAACTAGAGCTTGAATACTCAAAAACTTTGTAGAAAAACTACTAGAAAATCTATTGAATTTAAAAATATTTAATATTTTTCTGATTTTTATAAATTTATGCAATTACTAACAAATCAAAAACCCTATGTAGCGCCTAGCCATGTGTATTTTTATGGCTTGCATAACAAACAACTAAAAATGCAATCTCATTGGATAGTATCTGTATATATATGTACATATCTGTATATGAATAAGCAAACATATGTCGAAAATGGTTCCTCTGGGCAAACAAAATTTCTAATTTCATAAAAATATATGCTCGACTTGCAGATATCCTAACTTATGCAAAAAACTAAAACTTTCTAAATGGAAATATGTCAACAATTGGGATTAATTTGATTTAAATATGAGTTCATAAATGTCTTTCTTAAAAAGATTTTATATCCAAATGGATATAAAGTTTATCAATGCATAAAAAGTACATATGCATAGCACCTAGATACCTAGGGTATATTAAAACATACACACACAGACAATAGAAAATGGAATGTGAAATCGAATAAGAGAAAATCGGAAACGAAATCAATAGAAGGGGACTTGGCTCTATTCAATAACATGAAATTGAATGCAAATTTACTGTGCTTCTAATTTGACAAAAGAATTTCGAGTGTGCACACGCACACACACTCTCACTCAGACAACAAGAGACTTGAGCCTAAAATGCCAATCTCGTGACGAATCTGGCAAAAAACAAGGCAAGCACAAATACCAAATAAATATGTTTAGCCAAATTGCCAACCGAGCGAAACAAGCAGCCCGAAAAGCAATGCAAAGAGAAGAAGAAAAAAAAAACACACACACACACACAAACACCAAACACTCAACCAACCAACAAGGCAACCACTGAACCACCCAAACCACCCAAAACCACCCACATAACCGACTAACTAAACCCACTGAGAAAAAAAGACGAGTCAAGCGTAACATATTTATTGACATTGCGGTTGCCGGTTTGTCGGTTGCCGAGACACGAGTAACGCACACACACACATTGGATTTCAGTTAGCAGGCAGCAACCACCGGTGAAACCACCGACACCACTGAACAGCGCCAGCAACGACCCAGCCTGAGTGGCACTTGCAAGTGTGGTGTTTATGTTCCATACATCAAGGGTTTATGGGCTAAACGTTTATGGGTCTGGCAACAACAAGCTTTCAAAGGGTTTTACACCCGCCCACACGCACACTCACGCACACACATGCAATACCACTTGAAATTTTACTTATACCAACCGCATTTTTTGCCAGTTGACGTTGAGTTTGACTGCACACTTGAATGACTTCCAAAAGACGCCCACTCAATGGTTGACCTCGGCTCAAATACGGTACACACCAACCACTACCCACCACCCACCGCCCTCAGTGCATATTTGCAGACTCTCGCACTCCATTCACACATATACATATATGTACGTGTGTGTGTGTGTGTGTGTGTGTGTAGCATTACGAGCGTATTACAAAATGTATTTTATCTTCATCGATTGCCAGAATTTATATCTTTTTTCATGCCACATCAGCGTTTTATGTGAACACCCGCCCACCCACGCCTTCCGCTTTCTACATAAGTTGAGGTTATGTATGTGCTGACAGCTACAACAACGAGCATATGCTGCGCTCTCTCTCTCTCTCTCTCTATGTCTGCATGTGTGTGTGATAAATCAGCTGTTCGAAGCATGTGGCTAAAGCGAATGAAATGATGCATAAGTTGGATAAGAAGAGATTATGAAATCAAAAGAGTTTATAAACTGAATTAAGCTGAGCAGCTTTGGTGAACGAATCCAAAGAAATCTCAATGTTTGAAGGATAAATATAGGATAAGTTTTTGTTAATCGGCTGTAAAAATTATATATATTATTTGTGTAAGCTTCAAAAACAATTTTAATGAAATATGAAATATTTAAAACATGTATTAACTTACAAATACAACAAAAAAACGTGAAAAGAATATTTGAAATAATTTTAAAATATTTTAAAAATATATATAATTTAATGGAATATAATATAATATAATAAATTTAATTAATATATCTATATTCACTCTTTAACATACATATATAATCGGGTATATCAAATATATGATTAAATTTTCATAGAAAAAATTAATTAAAATTAAATAAATTATATACTCGAAATCAAGTTGTTTTAACAATAGAGTTATTAAATATTTTAATATAAATTTATTGCGAAAATTTAATTAAATTATTCATATCACAATTCCATTTATATTTTATTAAATCTTTATAGCTATAAAACCCTTTTAAATCATTTTAAAACTCCCATTAATATTATTCTATATTAAAATATAATTCGCTTAATTATAAAAATTCTTAATATTTGCATCAAATTCTAATCCCGTTCACTTTCCCTTTGTCATTGCCAACGACAGTTTTCGGCATGCAATCATGTTTGCCAATTATGCAAATGCTGCCCACTGTGCGGCACTGTGGGGCATAACTTCGTAAATACTCCAAACACTTGGCTTCGTGTTTACCACAATTTACTGCGACTCGAGTTAACACAAACAGCAAAACTTCAGAAAATAAATGCACATTTTTTGCCACATTTCCGGAGAACCAGTACTCTCGCTCTGCCACACCCCCCCGCCCACAGTTGCCGCAGCACAACCAGTTTACCATCCTGGCCGACGAAGAAGACGACGAGGACGACGACGACGACGACGACGTCGTTGTCCTGACAGCCCCGGCCAAGTTGGGCCACAATAAAGTCGAAGAAACGGGTCGGAGAGGTCGCAGCTTGCCATAAGCCAAATATGTCTGTGTCTGGGTAGCTGTCTGTGTGTGTATATATATGTATATATATTTGTGTGGGTGTGCGACGAAAGTGTGGCAATAAAAAGGATAATGTAACTGTTATTCTACGCAAAACGGAAACGGCTGTGTGGCCAGAGGGTCGAGCTACCCCCTGACAGTCGCTTGGCAAGTGTTTGAAATATTTTTGTGGCAAAGGTGGCAACTAACGGAGGGGGCGCGGCGGTGGTGCGGAGGCGTGTCGACTGGCTGGGCTGTGAATGTGGGCGCAAAAGTGAAAAGCACAACCGGAGTCGTAGCTGCTGTGAGTGACTGAACAAGTGCCAACGAGGAAACGACTGTCAGTGGCTGCAGGCGGCGTTGCCTGATGGGAGAAGGGAGATGGAAGATGGGTGGGGGGGAGGAGTGGTGTGGTGGTAGCAGTGGGCGTCGTTGGTCGGGGTCGATTCGGGTTGATAGGGCCGAGAGCGAGCGGCCCCTGTCGAGAGTGCAAAAGAGCGAAGCCGGAAAATTGTGTGGAAATTTGAGCTTCTTTTGAAATTGAGGCCGGAAATGGTAGCTCGCCCCCCACCACCCCTCCTCTAGACCAGCACAGCATGTGAAGTGTGAGCGTGAAAGAGAGAGAGTGAGTGAGTCACTGACAGAGAGAGAGAGAGAGAGAGAGAGAGTGAGTGAACTGAGAGTCAAGCCGACGCGCAGAGAGCGTGCCAACAATATGTGCAAGAGCGAGACGGAAGCGGGTGTGCGAGCGAGATGGCAGACACGCCGCTTGTTGTGTTAAACAAAATGTTTGCGGGTGCAATAAGCGTAAATTCAGTGGTTTTATGTTTACTTATTCAGCACGAAACCACCAACACCCCCCACTCCCACACACACACACACACACACATACACACCCATACTTATTCACACTAACTGACTGCCTCGACCGATTGGCACGGGGACAATTATTTGATCCACACCATCTACGTAAGGAGTGGATGTGGATGGGGTGGGGAAGCCCCCCAACAGTCGAGACGTGTGTGGTGCGAGCGGGTAATATACTTTTGCAAATCGATGCCAACTCCTTAAACGATGGGTGGCACGAGCTGGCTGGCTGGGCTCTGGGTTCTGGGTTCTGGGTGGCTCGTGCTGGGGCGGAAGCGTGTGGCATGTTGAATGCTCTTGAGTGTTTTCGTATGGTTGACAGGATAACACGAAGTAATTCAATTCGAAATACTTTATGCTGTTGCTTTTATTATTTGTGCTTGTGGGACTCTCGTCTGTATGTTTCATTTCGTTTCGTTTCATCCCGTCTCGTCTCGTTTCGTTTCGTTTCTTTTCCTTACTTTGCTCGACTCGTTTCGGTTGCTTTCGCTTCTTGTTGTCGGAAGTGGCATTTGTGGTGTGGGGTTGGCGGAGCTGGGGGGCGTATTGTTGCTTCATAAAAAATGGTGTGCAAAGTTACACACAGTTTCCTTCTCAGTGTGTGCGAGTGTGTGTGCGTGTGTGTGTGTGCGTCTGTCTGTGCGGTTTCTCTGTTTATTTATTTTTATGATGTTTCCTTTTTGGCATTTTATTGAAGAAGTTTACCGACGCCATTGCTGCTGTTGCATAAATAAGTGAGTGGCATGGACATGAGAGACTACTATAGCCCACACCACCGTCTACCCCAACCACTCAGCCCTTCGTTTAACCACCCAACCAACACACACACGCACACACACACACACTGTAAACTGTTCGACCAACATCTTTTGCAATTCATAAAAAAAAATCAATATTTATTGCAGACGTTGTCGAATACCCCACCAAAACCACCTCAGCCCAACCACTCGACCTGCACCGCCCAGTTGCTCCACCAATTTGCGGTCTTCGCTTGTTATTGAGCATTTAATCAGTTGATTTCTTATTCAGTTTTCTGTTCAGTTCATTCCTAGCATTTGCCTTTCTGTTCAATTTTGTATTATCCATTCATGAAAAGGGAGCGTTAGTTTTGCAAATTGATTGCGCAGCAAACTAGGGAAATGCAATTAGGAAAACTTCTTTTTTTTTCTTTTTTTTCCCCGAGCATTGGATTTATGGGAACTAGCAAATATTATGAATAGAAATCGCTGTGCCAAGGCACTAATTAAAATATATCCTATTGGACAGGGCAAGTAGGGAAATCAGCTACGATAAAATAATATCAACATTTAGTCTGTGTTATAATCAATAAAGATAAATAAATGAATAGTTAAGGTAGAATTGTAAGATTTAGGGCTGTTTAGGCACGAGTTTCACACACACACACACACACACATACATAGACACGCATGCATACAGTACTTGAGTAAAAGTAAAAGCAAGGAGAAAAGAAGATCATTAAAATTGTCTATGTGTATGCAGCAGTTCTCATTTCGTATTTGTACTTAGGTAAAACGAAGCTAAAATGCTCACAGCAGCAGAGAGCTTTCCCATTGCTCACTGGAAGCTCGACTGTAACGGGCTCAACATTTCAGAGAGACAGTGCTTGAGTAAAAGTAAAAGCAAGGAGAGATGAAGAGCAGATCATTAAAGTTGTCCATGTGCAGTATTCATTTGCTTACAGCAGCAGAGAGCATTCCCATTGCTCACTTGAAGCTCGACTATAACGAGCGCTACCTGCTGTCGGTCACAAAATTTGAGAGAGACACTGCTTGAGTAATAGTGGGCATATATAAAGCGCAGCAGACTTATAGTTGTAGTAGTAGAAGTAATGGTTATAGTAGTAGGACTTATAGTTATAGTAGTAGGACTTATAGTTATAGTAGTAAGACTTATAGTTATAGTAGTAAGACTTATAGTTATAGTAGTAAGTGCTCACTTGAATGTCAACTGCAACGAGTGAGACTTTGCACTGCAGTGCTTGAGTAAAAGTTAAAGCAAGGAGAGAAAAAGAGCAAAAGATCATTAGAGTTGCCTATGTGTAGGCAGCAGTTCTCTTTGTGTATGTGTAAAACGAAGCTAGAATGCTCACAGCAGCAGAGAGCGTTCCCATTGCAAGTAAAAGCAAGGAGAGAAGAAGAGCAGAAGATCATTAAAGTTGTATATGTGTATGTAGCAGTATTCATTTGCTTACAGCAGCAGGGAGCGTTCCCATTGCTCACTGGAAGCTCGACTGCAACGAGCGCTACCTGCTGTCGGACTCAAACTTTGAGAGAGACAGTGCTTGAGTAAAAGTGGCCGTATATAAAGCGCAGCAGCTGCAGCATTTCTTCAGTCGTCCAAGCCTGGTGGGGGTCAGCGCATTAGAGTGAAGTAGAGTGTAAGATCGATCATACGTAATACGTAATCGAAATACGTAGAGGCATTACGTAAAGAAAATACGTAGAGGAATACTTAGCGGAATACTTAGCGGAAATACTTGGAAGAAATACTTCGAAATACGTAGAGGGAATACTTAGAAGAAATAGGCAGACGAATAGTGCTAAATCGACTCAGCTCGTCACCCTGATCGAGAATATATATACTTTGTGGGGTCTGCCACGCCTCCTTCTGCCTGTTACATACATTTAAGCAAACCCCATTTCCCATTTTCAATGGGTTCAGGGTATAAAAATACTAAATTAATAAATTTTTGATATAGTTTCCAGATAAATAAGTATTTAGTATTTTAAAAATATTAATAAATTCTTGATGTAATTTCTTGATATAGTTTCTTAGATAAACGAGTATTTAGTATTTTAAAAACATTAATTAATTCTTGATATAATTTCTTCATATAGTTTCTTAGATAAACATGTATTTAGTATTTTAAAAAAATATATACATATATAGTCCGCGGACATAGATAATATATCATCAAATATTAAATAAAGTTCATTCAACCTATTTTGTTGTCATCCACATATCATTTATCGTTATAGATAATTAACTGGCAGACTTTTCTAGCTCCGTCTAATCATACCCATAAATTCATATCGCAAAACATACGCTATATATGGTTATGCACTCCTCGCCAAGATTCCCAACAAATGCAGTTGAACTTTAAACTTGGGGAAACTTAATAAATTGGGGACCCAGTTTGTTGACAAAGCTAAACGCTTAACGCTAAGACTATTAGGGCATGGGCAGCGAGCTCATCAATAGGTGGAGAGCAGGGGCTGGGCGAACGGTTAAGTGAAACCAATTGAAGTTTATTGACGCGAATTGGGTTTCACTTGAACCGGGCACCTCGAGACGCTTAAAATGCGTTTCACATTACCAAATGCAGGCAGAGAAACATAGAGACATAGAGACATAGAGAGAGAAAGAGATGGAAAGGTAACGCTTACCTTCTTTAGACTTTTCGTATTGCTTTGGCGACGTTGTCTTCTTGCTTGGAATGGGCCTCAGTGCGTTGCTCATAAGCTGTGGGGATTACAAATGCATTGACATAAGGTTTTCCATTGCTGACGTTGTTTATTGTTGTACTCACGACACGATCCGAACGTTCGCCGCAGGGCAGACGAGCCACTGAGACATCGGGACTGTCCTCCGGTGGCGGCGGCTGGGGCACCCAGTTGTAGGCCCGCCTAGAGATGGGCACCCCAAAGCGATCATGCTGCGACGCCTGTTGCCTGTGGAAGTGGAAGTGAGAAGATTTATTTATATATGCTTGGCATCAAGTATTATCTCTCATCTCTTACCTTAAGCTCTCATAGCAGTCCAGGCATACCACGGCGTATTCTCCATTCTCTAGCAAAAGTCCATCGTCGCTCTTCTGATGCTTAACGAACGGAAACTCATTGACGGGCAACGCTCGCACCCGTTTTCTATAAGTCGTAATGCCGCACAAATGGCAATTGTAATCGTGCCAATTGTATTTTCTATCCGCTGGATTAACGCTGGGACTTTGAGCTTCATATCTGCGCAACAAAAATTAGTTAATATTTACATATATTTAAACTGAAGTTATTGCAAACTTACTTGCGCCACTGATTCAGCATGGAATGATAGCAAAATGTGCAGACTAGAGCTGAATTGTTTCTCAGCTGCTCAGCATTTGGCAATGAATTGTGCTTTAGCAACAATGGGAAATAAGGTCTTGAGCCCTGCAAGCAAAATAAAATTGATTAGAATATTCCATTTGAAGATATTAACAAATTTAATAATATTCATGTTGAATTAATTCTGTATTAAATAGTGTACATATTATCTTAATATTCAATTGAGAGGGAAAGAGTATGACAGAGAGAGAGAGAGATAAGGAGAGAAAATAAATAGAGAAATATAACAAATAGATTACACATGCTTATCATATTTAATACAATTCTGATATATATTACTGAATTGATTTATATATATGAATTTCTAGATATATTCTTATCTTTCATCTTTGACTACATACAATAAATCATATAGCATTAGTTTAGGGAAGATAATTGGTACACTCGTTAAAAACATAGATATATTAATTCTACTTAATTAATTGCTCAATACTTAAATATTATATTACTAAACTTGATATTAATATAATCATAAAAGTGTGTTCTGATTTCATATTATATTATATTACTTAATGCTTATATTCTATATTATATTATATTAATTACTGCTTATATTTTATATTAAAATATATTATATTACTTACTAATATATTTCACTTCATACCAAAGAATAACAAAAGGGATTTTCAACTTTTTGTAATACTTTTACATATAACACGATATAAAATTCGTTTGATTTACACAAATTTCTGTTATATGCTTAAGAGTTTCAATGGTTTAACAATATTTGACCAAGAAAATGTTTAAAAATTAAATTTTAAAGTAATAGATCAGTTATTTTAAAAGATAACAATATAACATAAAGAGGTGTAATTTTAAAAATTTTGTCAATAATAATATACTAAATAAAATATTTAATAAAAACCATATATGTATATATCATACCACACCGAATTGGCCAACAAATAAAACCAACAATTTTACAAATAATCAGCTTATACTTTTAAATATATACAATCTGATATAGTCATCATTTGGTTTATAATTAGAGCTCTGTACTGTACTGTAAACAGCCATATTTTATATTATTCCAGCTGCTCATTAATACTTGGTGCTCTCTAATACACTGTCTCAATTTGTATAATGACTTGTCTAATTCTTAATTTATATTATTCTGTTCATTTAAAAAATTTAAATAATTCCAAATATAATTCAATCAGCAACAATATTTAAATCTGTTATATATACGGTCATACTTTGTACAAGCATATAATTGCAAATCAATAAATTTGCGTACCGGTCAAACGAAAAGATTACACGCTGTTCTAATTATATACTTATATCTAAGCATACTTTATATGATTCATTGCTATCTGACAAACTGATATATTTATCTATCTAATTATTTGTTTATGCGTGGCTTATTGTTATCAATTGCAATTTTGCAATCTTATCTTTACAACTAGCACAACATTTGTAAACGTGTTCCATTCATGGGGCTTAAATGTAAGCTTGCCTACTTACAGTACTTAATATTAACGGATCTTAACAATACAAAGAACAGTTGGCAACACTTGTAATAGTTAATTATAAATATTTGCAAGCATACCTAATAAGGTAATATATTATGAACTAGAAATAAATGTCGACCTTGAGCTCTATATACTATATATAAATTATATATATTTTTGTTTATCACTAACAACAGATTATTTGCAACTATTTATATTCGAGCAATTGTTGCTCCTATTGGCTATTAAAATTAACACATTAATATTTAACTTATATCAAAATTCAATATTTCGGTTATTTAACTATGACAGCTCTTAAAAATTAATAAAATAGTAAAAATCTTATATTGATTGCTTACTTAATTTTTTGTACCATAAACATATTGAATTATATTTTTCAGTGCGTATTTCAGTTTGATAATTGATTATTAAACTATGGACTTTTGTTAGTGTTCATCGAAATTTAAATGAATTTCTTTATCAGTCTATTTTTTATGATAGTAAAAATTACGAGCTTTGACTAATTGAAATCAAAATCAATATTGAATGTACTTGAGCATTATCTAAGATAACGAAATTTTCTAAGCTTCAAGTTTCCAGAAATTATATTGTTTTAAGAATAATTGCTCAACTTGACTGAAGTTCAGTTATAATATATAATATTTTGAAAATATACATATGAGTTATCTTCATTTGATTAGTTACAATTTTAATCAATTTATACAGACATCTTTTAGTGAATGAATACAAGTAGAATATAAATATTCTTAAAAATAAATTTGCATAATTTAAGAACATTCTCAAATCAACTGATATTCATAAAAAAAAGAGAGACTTGTTAGCATAGCCAGCTTAACTAATCTCAAAGAGCATACATATAATAGTAGTATGATTAAATCTAACATAAAACTAACTAGCATTATGATAGATAACAGGTTCCGCGTAGAATTCAATAGAAAAGCTTACAATTTTCCCCTTAAACTTATCTCTGTCACTTTGAATAATTTACGGAACTTAAACTGACCTAATTTACTTAAATTAATGACTCATTTTAATATTACTCTCTCTCTCTCACTCTCTTCTCTTTCCCTCTCTCTTAAGATATATCTTAAGAAAGTATTACCTCTTTGCTGCCATATAGAATTCTGGCTAGTGTTAGATCCGAGTGCAGGCCACAGAGGAAACAGTAGATTGAGGTGCTGGCTGGCGTTGATGAGGAGACCGAAGGTGTTGAGGGCGGCGTACAGGTGCTCATGGCGCCGTGACGAGATCCATTCGGCGAACTGGAAGTCAGCATGGGCGACGGTATTTTGTATCTGTAAGGCAAGAGCAATATATTAGTTTCTATTTTAAGATCTATGTATATTAAAAATTTCATTCAACAAAACCTTCTGTGCTCCAATGGAACACGTTCCGCATCCATTGATTCCCACTGGCTGGTTAAGTAGTTGATGCAATCTTTGCAGGCTAACACACGATTGTTATTCAGTTCGTTGTTGTTGTTGTTGTTGTTATTATTATTATTGTTGTTGTTGTTGTTATTGCTCAGACCATTGCTATTGCTGCTGACATTGCCCTTGAGACAGGGAAAGTGCATGGCATGCGAGTTCATGTGCTCGGCGCTAGTGTAAAGCCAATCCATTTTATTGGACGGCCAGAGAACTTTGCAAATGGAGCAGCTGTGGATGGACAGAGAGATTAGTGAGTAGTTCGTATAGTAAAAGTACAACAACTTACGGATACTGGGCGTGGCCATTCTCAATGTGTCCCTGAGTTGAGCTGGGCGAACTGGGCCTCGAATCGTTGCGTCGTATCTGCTTAAAGTCGCGCGCCGTATTTGAATTCGAATTGTTCGAGCAGGTTTCGTACGGCTGTAATAGAGAGTTTGGTATATTTAATAAAACTAAAAATCAAAAAAAACAAAAAACCCAGTTGTAGACATAAACAGAACGACGACGCACATGCGAAACGCGTCGTGCGCAACTTATCTAATCAAATGTTATTTAATATTTCATACAATTGATATTCTCTTCAAGAGCCACCACTCGAAACGAGTTCCCTTTCCAACCGCTTCGAGCCGCTTCGAATCCTCCTTATCGCCTCTACACCACATTTTGCTGTATGAGTGCCGACCGCTCGTCGAGTACACACTTCTAATCAGTAAGCATTACGCTTACCTTGCTCTAGGCTCGCTGTACCTCTTCCGATAGATGGCTTCAGCTTTTCGTTTCGTTTCTCTTATCAGTACAGCTGAAATAATATTGCTTTAACTGCCCAGAACCGGTTTTACCCCCCCAAAAAAAAAAAAACTCAATTACAATTTGTGGATGATGAATTATGGCTGATTTCAAGTTTGAGTCACTTTGCGGCGACATAAATCACAATTTGATGGAGTATCAACTAATGATCTCTAAGCTGATAAACTCCCCTCAAATTGTAAATTCAACTTAACTTTAATAAATTCATTAAGAATTTATAGCTAGACTTGCTTCTACACTATTGTATATTTATCAGAAGTTTGAATCGATTTAAAATCCAGTTTTGATCTATAACTATCTGCTTCTCAATTCGCCAGTTTCTGTTGATTACACTTTCAAATTGATATCAGCTATAAGTAGTTTAGAATTATCTAGAGGGTATACCAGAGTCGTGTATACCCTGCTATCTACATTAAACTTTCTTTTTTTTTTTACCAATAATATTAATACTTTTTGCAGATGAGTTTTTTTTTTTTTTCGTATAGCTCTATTGCTACTACATACGAACTCTTGCCTCCATTTCAAGAGCTCTCATCTTCGAACTGCTCGTAGGCGTCGCAACATTTTCAAGAGCACGCCCACCCCCACAATGACTCGACAATTTGAATGTGTGCCAAACTCTTCTGGTCTTTCAAATACTCGTCCAATCGAGTGCCATTAAAGCGTAGCTTCCAAATGTTTTCAAAGTGCTAAACAGTTATTCCACTGAATTCGAATTGCTCAACTAAAGTTGTTATATGTATATGATGTTCTAATTCTTAAAAGTATGATGATTAATGTGGCTAATCTGCAAGTTTTCGAAACATCAGAGGATTTCTATTGAAAACCTTTACTTGAGATGATCTCAGCTGAAAGTTCTATTGAACATTTAAGGAAAGTAATACCATTTAGTGCACAAGCCTACTCAACATTGATCTATGTATGACATGCAATAAAAGATAAGAGAGCAAATCTCTCTTAATCCCTCTTTTGGTACTTCAAATACTATATAATTTATCAGACGCAGGTCCTACGTCTGGTATATTGCATGACATCATTTTACTAGCTACACAATAAACTAAATTACAATATATACATATACACTTTGCTGGGTTGCACAAGGTAAACCTAATCAGGGGCTTCTATGACGTTGAATGTGTACTATAAAAATGATATAGATATGGATAAATAGGTATGCGGACGTTGTTTATATTTGATTTAGCATTATGCTCTGAATGACATGGCACACAGCTATTTGCGCAATATATTATCACACTTTAATTATCTGTTATCTGTTAAGAAGAAAATTGAATGCAAGAGTTTGCCCATATACCATATATCATATAGCATATATGGCATTGTGACAGCTACTTATATGGATACTCCGCCCACAGGTCTATTGATAACTCACTCGTTCGCTTGCATTTATCTATATTTAATTTGTTTCCTCTGACCTTCGGTTATCGGGCTCTTCGAGTTTAGAATACATTTATGCACCTGATAAACAAAGATAAACAAGTTTACTTTTTGGCTAACTGGGGCAAAGGTTTTTTCTTCATTGTGCGCTCTGGCACCTGTTTAAAGATAATAATTTTTATTTATTTTGTTTTTTTTTTTTTTTTCGGCTCAGCTAAACAATTATTTGCACACCCAAAGACAATTTCAGCGTAGCAGACACGCGAAGCAAACAAACTACAGATAAAGAGAGGAAGAACTGGAATCACCAAAAAAAGTAAAGTAAACCAAGTATTTATTTTGCAATTGTTTTAGAAGTCCAATAGACAAGAGGTTAGTAGATGTTGTCATATTTATGAATGTCGTTAAACTCAGCCAAGGCTGCTAAAAGAATGAGTAGCTACAAGGCTATGCAGGTACTATGCATACTATATATACCTATATGCATAATATAATATTTATCAGTAACAAATATAGTTAAATGAATGCATATGAAAATTCCGAAAATTCCAAAAATTCCATATACTTTAGTTTAAAGCCCGTTGTCTTTAAATATAGGTAGTTCTTAGTGTTATCCCATTTAATTCCTTTTAGTTTTCAATGAATAGTCAAAATTTTTGCTTGTATTTTGGTTTCAAGAAGCTGATTTATGCATACAATATTTATAGATCAGTGTAGTTTTTTTTTACCATCTATAAAGTTTTTGCCTAAGATTCTATACAAAAAAAAACTTTTTTCATATAAAAACTCTCTTAGTTTTTAGGAAGTTTCTCTGCTGATTATCAAATGGAACACATTCATGGCAAGATATGAAAACCCATTTAACTGATACAATTTGTTATTTTGGAAGATATTGTCATATTATTTATATATACATATACTATCGCCGATGACTCAAGATTGATTGAATAAAATATAAACTGCTGCACAGACTGCTCCTTAATCATGATAATCTATGAAATTGGCAATTTCGAACCTAATCAACAATCAATTAAGAACTAACGAAAGCCACAAATAACTCGAAAGCAGCTGAAATAATTTACGGCTGTCTTTCAATTAACTTAGCTGTCACTAAATATTTCTAGAAACTTAACACTACTATTTAATGTCTTTAAAAAAAAAGTGCAAAAAAAAAGAAGAGAAGAGAAAATAAAATTAAGAAATATAAATAGGAATAGCAAAATAATAAATAAACTACTTAAAGCAAAACAAAGAGTAAAAAAAAAGAAAACAAAAATTGAGTAGCTATAAATAAACGGGTTTAAACAAAACAATTTGTGGCATATCAGTGAAACCAGCTTGGGGCAGATGTCTATGGCCAGTCCAAGTTTACCCACTTTTTGGGTGCTTACATTGACGTCGAAGTGACATTCTCTTATGCTCTTGCTTTTTTGTTTATTTATACAATAATTCGTTTAATTTGTGTGTCTTGTTTAGCTTCGAATGTAGACGACTATTTGCCCCCAGCCGCGCCCAGATCTTGAACGGTAATGAGACCGCCCTTGCCCGTTCCGTGCCCGTCCCTGGCCATGCGGCTCTGCCGTGTGTGCATGCGACGGGGCAATCTAATCTTGACATTTGTTGACTCAAATTGGTTAACATGTTGACACTCGACTTGCCTCGCTTGCCCTACCACCGCCCCCTCCCCCTCTCTCCCACACTCGCACTGATAAGCAGCAACTAATGAAGCTGCCTGCCTCCCTGCCATCCTTCTTATCAGCCCATGCTCGCCCATACTCGTCCATTCTACATAATTGATATCGCTGCTGCCGACCTTCAGCATGCAAATGAATTACTCAACTTGTGTGCCCAGGCACCACTATAGTTGTCCATCTGTCTGGCTGTCTGGCTGTCTGGCTGTCTCTCTGTCCGTCGTCTGGCAGGTCATCACCTTTGAGAAATGCTCTCTGGGTTCATTTGGTTATCAGACGTGAGGGCAGAGATCGTCGAGGTGTTATCGCTTCCCAGACTTGCTCTCATTAGCGCGACACGGTCCGAGTTGCAAAGTTCCATTTCTGAATGTATAATGTATGTATTCCCTATACCCTATACACACCAAATCACAAAAGGGCATATAGCCAGTTCGATGTGATAAGAATGAAATTTTCTACAGTAACAATATAATCCTTTCAAGCATATTTTGACGTAACGTAATCTAAATTTAATCGGATTTAACTGCGAGAATTTTCTTTTGTTTTAGGGTATTTCAAAGTCGTTAAGCTGCTGCATTTTTCATTGTTTTTCCATGCGATGTGTAATCGCTTTTCCTACATGTATATACATATATTTGAGTTCCTACTGTAATCGACAGCTAGTAAATTTCCATGTACACACACACACACATACATTAAGTTATTATATTGGAAATAAAAAAGAAAAGAAAAACAAAATGAAGACGCACAAATTGTTATTGACATGCAAAACGAACAAAAAACCAACTGGAACTGGCAGCAATAGGAAACCCGGAAATGTAGTTCTTAGCCGGATTAAGCCGCAGTGGAATGGAAATTTCAATGGCTCACCTTGAAGCGCACATTGCTCGTTGAATCCGAATTGGCGACAGATTTCTCCGATGGCGAATTGCGACCCACAAATGCCGTCACATGATTGCCAGCAATGGCCCCGCTGGCGCTATACATGGCCGTGCTGGACTCCAGGGACTGCGTTGCTCCAGACTCCGAGGTGGCAGGTACTGGGGGGCCGCCCTCGGCCTGGCTGCTGTGCTTCTCGCAGCAACCGGCACAGATTTGCACCATGCCTGGAGAATGCAATTTCATTAATTATTATACATATATTTGCATGCTGAGGCGACCTCACTCACCCTGCGGACTGATGGGACTAGCATTTTTGAAGGGCTTCATTGTCTTGATGAACGGATAGTAGGGCTCGCGCTCTGTGTTGGGACAGCAGTAGACCAGCCGCAGCTGCGAGGAGGGCGTATCCGTACCACAAGTGTAGCACACAAAAGTCGTACGCTCCGTCACTGGCGCCGGCGTCGAACGCTTGCGCAGCATATACGACCGTTGCGACTCCGGCGTGTGAGCAGCCTGCAAGGAATAAAAGGAAATTCATTAATAACTATTAAATTTGTACTATACTAAATAAATTCAGTTAATTAATACTTTTTAAATTTGTATAATAAATTAACTAATTCGAAATAGTCTAAATAAGTCCGCTTTTTACAGGGTATCTATTGGTGCCAGACTGTTCAGTCTGCAGCAATCTTAAGTCGCATTTAACAAATATATAATATTTTAATAAATTACAAAATATAAATAGTATATAATGCCCTTAATCATATTATTTCGTCTTAATTATTTGATTTTTCGCATATTTATAGGGTATTATTGATGTTGAGGATCACGTAGTACCAATTATACAAAAGTGGAGCTACATAAAATATTTTATTAAAATAATATAAACAATATATTATATATTAAATCTTAATACCCTCAGGAAATGCAGAATTTTCTACACAATACTGCATTTTACAGGGTATCTGTCAACTCTAATCATTCCAGCTGCAAAAATCAAATCATCCAACAAATATACGTCAGCTTTACTTTATATATAGCAAAATAATACTACTTTATATTGTATACAAATTATAGGGTATACAATATATTAAATGGTATTCAATTCAGGTAAATCATCATCTTACTGCGCAGTTTACAAGGTATATATCAGTTGAAATTATTCGAACAAACAGAATTGAGTTATCTTAGGCGACATCTAGCAAATACACATAAATACATATAATAGACAACTAAATCTTTACCCCCTACGTGTGCCCTTTCTTTTATTAGTATATTTATAGGGTATACAGTTTATAAATAAACAGAAAAAACAATCTGAACTCACGCCACTTAAAGTGTGAAGTACAAATATGAGAGCGTGGCTATTTAAAATCATTTACCGCACTTGCGAATTCTAACGTACCGCAGTCAAAATGGGTTCGTAATGTCGATGAGTCAGATTAGCTATCTATTTGGTAGCTGTTGCTATAGTAAAACAAATTTCTAACTGTTTATTTATTGTAGAGCTCGCAATGAAGTGAAGCAATATTATTGAAGCCATTAACATTGAACATAGGAAAATAGGATATTACCATTGCAAAGATCACATTTTATGACCTCAAAACAAAATACTCAGCACATCAATTAATTGTTTATAAATGACTTTTTCAAAAGCAAAACAATGCTGAGCTAACTCGATCTACAAGCGGAAATATCCAAGATCTAAGCACAGCCATGATATAAATTATTTCATTTAATTTCGTTTCATCTATAATGTCAGCATTGCTTGCATTTTTACCAAATTGTATGCTATAATAAATCACTCGTCAAGTACTATAATAAAATATTTAAAATAAACAAAAAAATAAATAAACATTAAAAATGGTTTTGCTAATAACCTAAACAAGATTTTACGAATTATAAATGAGTTTTAAAAAGATAAAATATAGCTACAAACTGATTGATTTATTTTATCGTATTATTTAAAATAAAATGAGATAATTTAAAAAAATAAAATAAATTGCTAGAAATGGAAAGAGGAGTATTAAGTAGTATAAAATATCTATTGAATTGAATAGAAAATTTAAACCAATTTGAAAAATATATATGTTCGCGGCCTATAAAACTTTGGAATATCGTAACTTTTCCCAGTTTTAACTGCTACAGTGTGGATCTTAAATATTTAGATGAGACTACACAGAAGTCTATAGACATATGCAAATATATTTGTTTAGTATAACAGACTAAGTACAAAGATCTATATATTAATATTGCAATTTAGTTAAGTTAAAAAGGCAAACAGTTCTCAATGAAGTTAAAAAGCTGCAAATGTGATCAACCAAATCAAATGAGTGAAAATCATTTACAATTTTAATGACAAAACGTGAATCGATCATCAATCAGTTGAGTAGCCATCAAAGTATTGCAGCTCGTGACCATAAAACCGATAATTTATGGTTTTTTCAAGCCTACAAAATATGCCCTCTGAGCATAATCCTTAACTGTTTAGCTTAGGCTCTTCATTTAATTGAATGTATGTGTGGATCATATGAGCGATACACTCACACACACACACACACACAATAAACGAAGAACACCCGTTGTTACTTAAGCTGCTCATAAGCATCATCAAATTAATTCGCATGGCCTGTCCATCAGCATATGACAAGAGCCATTTGATATATTACGTATACGCTCAAGTAGCTCCCATAGAAACAGACGTACATATCTACCTACATGCAAGTATCCCTCTCTCTATGTGTGTGTGTGTTTGTGTTTATTTATATATATTTACTCTGTTCATTTGTTCGCAAATCCTCCACTTTGCTCAAATTGTATCTGTGCCAAGCATACATACATATGTATATATGCACATAAATATAAAATGTACATATCTATCTATACAGAGACAGTCAGACAGTCAGACAGACAGAGTTTCGTATCTGGGCAGCTGTCTGCCGTTTCCAGTCGTATCTGGTTAAGACAAACACGCAAACTCAACCGGCATTCATTTATTTTATTAGGCACTAAGCAATTTAATTGTTTGTTTACTTTTCTTATTTCCATTGTGTGTCAGATTTTTTGACATTGATATGCGCGCATTTTTATTACACAACTCGTCCCGGGCACGGCTGACAAACACACACACACACACACACATTGAATCTCCCTCTCTACATGTGTGTGTGTGTGTGTGCACATCAATCTGGACAGCGTCAAGTCATCCATATTTATTGATCCGACGCCGAGCGGTCAAATGGCGTCGCCTGCGCCGTTGGCTTCTGTTGGCGGCACTCTTCATTCTCCCTCTCCCTCTTTACCCCCTCTTCACTCTCCCTCTTTACCCCTCGTTACCCCCTCCCTTCCCTTGCTCTTCGCTTAAGCGAACACGTTCGTCATTTTTCGTGCGCTCTGCTTCTTTTTTTTTTTATGCTCGTGCTCGTTTTTCATGTTCATTCGTTTCATTTGCTGTCCCCCTTCCACTTGTACACAGCTGCCTCGCATTTTTTTGCAGTTGTTGTTGCTTCGGTTTCCATGTTGCTGTTGTTGTTGCTGTTGTTGTTGATAAGCATTTTCAAAATGGGGGTCATGACCGTTTAATAACTTTATGTGAAGAGACTTTTTCTCTTCTCTTTTTTTTCTGCTTTCTGGTTATAACTTTTGTTTCGCCTTTTGTTTGATTGTTTGCTTGTTAATTACAGTGCCAACGTGAGAGCGACAGAGACAGCAAACAAAGAGAGATGGGCGTTTGTTCTCGAGTTCAAACTTCAACAAAAAAAAAAAGTATGTTTTTTACGAATCTAAGCTGATTTGTATTTATGTTTATATATACATAAATATATATTTTTTTTTCTAGAAAAAACACAACTTCTTCTGTTAAAATATTACTAAAATTTCCCATTTAAAAATAGAACTAATTACGGACATTAAATAAGTCTTTCAGTCATTTAATAGATTGTTTATCTTCGAGTATTTGATACACAGTTTTATTATATCACGACAATAATAAACAAATTCAGTTTTATCTTTATTCTAAATGTATTTTTTCGTATTTTTTGCATTTGCTCCATCTGAATTTGAATTATTTTTGCAATTCTCAATGCCAACAGCAACATGTTCTATGCGTTTAGTTATTTATTTATTTACTCGATTAATATGCATCGATGTCAGAGCACAATAAATTTACTTGTTGGCTATTTGGGTCAATACGAATACATTTTATTGCCTCCATTGGCATGGCTAATAGATCGTACAGTTCCATACTTTATGCAACAGCAACATCCAATCGTTCATTTGTTAATAGATATTTGTAATTATGCCAACATTCTCCACTTATCTTATAGATTGTGTTATCTATTAACGCTAAATACACAATGTATTATTTATTTGATACGCTCAATATGATAATATTCTCAATCATTCATGTATATATGTATGTAAATTGTAGCACAGCTATAGGAAGTTCCCAATCAAGTTGCGCAATCACCAACGATTGCTTCCGTTCTCAGAGTTATCTACGATCTGGATTTTTCTCTCTAGCCTCTATTAAATATTCATTGCATTTTAAATGAATTTCTATGCATTAAATATTCCTCTGGAAAAGCTTTTGTAATATTTTCAAAAGGTTCTTCTTGCTGAGCATTGAAAATGGGATTAATGAATGTATGAATATAAAAATAAAATAAATATAATAGCTTAATTAATAACTATTTTTAGGCTATTTGTTTAAAAAAAAAAAAAAAATAAATAAAGAAAAATAGTAAAAAAAAAAAAATTAATAACAAAAAAATTAAAAATAAATAAAAAAAAATATTTAAGAAAAAAAATAAATAAAACTAAAAAAATAGATCAATTTAAAAAATAAATAAATAAACAAAACTAAAAAATATAAGTAAAATAAACTTAAAAAAAAATATAAATAAAAAAATGAAAAAATAATGGTTAAAACATAAATGAAAAAAAAAATTATGACTAAAAAAAATAATAATTACAAAATAAATGAAAAAAAAAAATGATAATTAATATAAAGAAACTTATACTAATCTAATTTTTTCTAATAACTTAATTTCATTTCATTGAAACCTATATATGTATATCTAATGAAACTATTTTAATTTGAGTTGTACTTAAAATCTATTATACTTGATGTGAGCATTGTAAGACCATTTAAACATTTCTTTACAGGGTATCTTTAAGATCATACTGAATTTAAAATCACATTTCATAAAAATATTCTTTGAGACAGTTTGACAATGTGAGTTCGGAGAATTGAATACATTGTAATTTATTCTAGTAACAAATCCAATCAAATTTTAATTTTAAATATTTATGAATTCTATGCATAAATGCATATAAAATATTGTTATACACTTACATCCCGTAAATTAAATGTATTCACAATTTTGAACTTAATAACCAATTATATTTTTTCTATTCAACCTATTCATTAAATATAAATATGAACTTATTGCAATTGTCTTTATAGATTGACTCCCTATCTTTCTAGCAAATTCCATCCATCTGCTGCTCAATTACCTTTTCGCTCTGCTGTTCCTTTAGGATGAGATAGGTCTTAAGTTTCTTATAATCCTTCCAGCCATTCGTATCCTTTGGCTTGAAATTGATAACGGCTGTGTCGGCAGCTGCTGTTGCGGCTGCATCGCTGCTTTTAGAGCTGTCGCCGACAACAACAGTTAGATTCAGTGCCATTGTCAGATGCTGTTTATATATACATATATTATTTATTCACGTTTACAGTGAAGCACAAGCAATTTGATGGAGTTGTTATCTCATAATTGTATTTGCTTTGTATATATATATATTTTTTAAATATTTAATTTTTTTTGTATGTAGCAATTTTCACAGCATTTTCACTTTGAATCAAAGCCGCATTTGTATGAATCACATTTCTGCGGTTTTGTTGATAAATTTGCGATTTATTTGCGGCAACACCTTAATTACAACACGAAAAAAATTCAATTAAATTGAAACTGATATAAACAAATGGCGAGTGTTGTTGTTGTTGTTGCTGCTGTGCATTTGGGCGTGCAAAATGCAACAACAGACGACGACATGCCGACAGACGGCCAGCTGATGCATCCGCATCCGTTTCGAGCGAATGAGAATGAGATTGGAGGCCGGCCCCGACACGAAACTCACGCACGCGATCGGTGATAGACCCCAAAGCCAAAATGATGATGGCGTTGCAGATTAAGTTGCAGCTAATTACATATATATGTGTGTGTGTGTGCAAGCTGCATAGGTGTGCTGCATGCAACGCCAGCTGAGTTAATGGAAGCGCGATCAGAAACCATGCCACCTGCAACGCTGCATCACTTTCCCAATGAGCTATACCTAAACCAGCTCTGTATTAACAACAATAATAAAATATAACTCTTTTTTTTTTACGCAGCCATCAACAGCAACTCGAATTCACCATAAAACATAAATAATATCAATTAATCATGGCATTAACTGCCTATAAAAACCAATTCATCCTTTAAGTATGCAAGGATAAATCAAGCACGAATCGCAGTCGCATGGCCTTCAATAGACTCGCACAGGAACAACAACAACAATAAAACGCTACTTGCTGTGCGAGTGAGATGGCACGAGAGGTGGCAGGGTGCGCCAATTAAGGTCTGACCCACTTAAATGACAATGTGCGTGCGACTTGGTCGAAAGTTGTTGCAGTTATTGTTGCTATTGTTGCTCGCACACTGCTGTTGCTATTATTATTATTACTACTGCTACTCTTATTATTATTATTATTATTATTGTTGTTGTTGCTATTGTAACTGTTATTGTTATTGCTGTGAGCCCATTCAGGCGACATAAATCAACAGTCGCACGCAAATAAATCAAGTTAAATAACCGATAACAAATACAAATACAAAAGACGACGCGACGTTGTAGTCGCTGACTGAGCAGAGGCAGCCAGCAGCGAAAGCAGCAGCGAGCTGCACATGAAACGGTTATTTTTAGAACGGTTCACAAACACGCACACACACACGCACGCATACAAAAACGACCAAGTAAGCGAGGCGTCGATGCCGCGCAAAACGGTAGTTGTTGTTGTTGTTGCTGTTGTTATTATTATTATAACTTGGCTTGCGCGCACTTGTTTAAGCGCCTTTCGTACACGACATTCATGTAGTTCACACACACATTGACAAATGCGCACACTCACACACACACACACAGACGCACACTAAGGCCAACGCGCAGAGAGGTTAAAGCAATTCCACTCTGCAAAATGGCCGGACGAACTCTAATAAGAGTAACAATCGCTGGGCGTTATTAGAGATGGCAGCGTGACAATGAAATTGTCTCTGTTGCGTTTAACACATAACTGTTGTAATTACTGTTGATTGCAGGTAAAGCACATTTAATTATTTTTAGCATATTTTTGTTTACTTTAACTTGTATTTAATTTATATTTTTATTAATTTTTTTAGTATATAGTATCACGTTCACAATATTTACACGTGCACACATTGATCACGCTGTGATCTTTGAATTCTGATTCACTATTGCAAAATCAGGCAATGGCTTAAACAGACCCGGCGTCTTTTGCCGCTGCCATTGATATATCGGTGTTGTTTTCTTTTTGGCTTAAACCAGTTTGCGGCAATGCCACCGTTACCGGCTACCGTTGCGATTATTACTGCGCTCACTGTTGCTGTTGTCGTTGTTGTTGCTGCTGTTGTCGATGTCATCTCAGTCGGTTCCTTCTGCTCTGCTAGCTCTAGAGCAGACAGAAGACATTGAACCGCATTGACAACCGTGACTTTTGTTTGCTTTAAAATATATTAACACACTTCGCTACAATATTGTTTAAACATGAATACATATGAATACTTTTGTATGTCAGATATGTACGTACATACTGCTTTTATTTTTTTTTATACATATTTTTATTTTATTGACGTTGTGCATTTATCAATTTTATTTTATACAAACACACACACACACAGACGCCGCTGAAAGTGTGAGTGCTCATTAAGCGATTGCCGCAATTGGTGCGTGATAACGTCACACATAAACACTCACAAACACACACACACACATGCACAGATAATGAAACGACGTAGTGAACCGAACCAATAAACAAATTGAACGGGAATTCGAGTTCGAAACGTGCGTCCCAATTGGAATGCCTACGCCTGCGTCCGACAACCGACGACGACTGACTGACTGCGACGTCGCGCTAAAAAGCTGATAGAGCCGGAGCCCTGTTATTGTTATTATTGTTGTTGTTGCTGCTGCTGCTGCTGTTGCTGCTGTTGTAGCAGTTGCTGTTGTTGTAGCCATTGATGTTGCTGTTGTTGCTGCTGCTGCTGCTTATGTACGTACTATTTGTTGTTTTTATGTGCTGCGGGCGCAAGGAAAACAAAGCGGAACGCAGCTAAAACACAAATGCAAACAAACAACGCAGTCGCAGCCGCCGACGCGTCGTGAGCAGCAGAACGAGGCAAGGCACGAGGCGTCAACAGCTATGAAACCGAAGCTAAACGAGCCAAATTGAAGCGGCGAATGCTAAAACAAAAACACCAAAGCGAAAGAGCACACACAAGCAAAAGCGCCATCAAATGAGCCAGTGCGTGCGCCAGATAGTGAACGCCGATGAACTAGTTCATTTCGAGCTGTTACAATGAACAATAATAATAAAAATCAAAACGACATTAAGCATTCAACTAAAAAGCTGCTAAGAGGAAAAAAAAAGTAGAGTAGGACCAACAAAAACCCGAAAATAATTTTCTTATTGGAATGCCAAAGGCTGCAGGATGATGGAACCAAATTTTTGCCATGTGCCCAGCCCTGGAAATTTCGAATAACAATTTGTACACGCGCTGCCAGTTAACAACAACAACAAAACAAAAGGGCAGGCAAGCAAAAACAAACAAACAGAAGAAGAAAGGCAAAAACAAACAGCAGACAAGCAGAAGCGACAGAGACGTCGCGAGAGAGAGAGAGAGATGCGGAGAAGGCAAGAAGGGGTCGTCACCTTTAACAGTGGGCGGCAGCCATGTAAACACGAAGAAGGCAAAGAAGAAGACGACGACGACGACGGGAGTCAATGACGACAACGTAACGAGCGAGAGAGAGAGAGAGAGATGTGTAAAGCGTTGGTACTTGGAGGTCGAGGCAGGATACAAATGTTACGCTGCATGTGTGTGTGTGTATATGTGTGTACTTGAGTGTGTGTGCGTTGTTTGTTGATGCGTAGTCAGTGTGCAGTTGCATTGGCGCCGGCAACAACAACCGAATGCCGTATAAACGGGGCAAAGCAACATCAATTACACAAACACACGCACACATAGAAGGAAGCGAACAAACAAACAAACAAACGAACAAACATGCATACCTAAATTGCATTGTGTATTTATTTATTTATTTAGTCGATGGCAACACCGGCTACGAATGCTGCAAACGCAATCTGCACAATGTGCCATGGCAACAGAGCCCCTCCCGGCTCACCTTCGCCACCTTTTCAGCCGTGGTTTGCAGGGTATGCAGCACTCAGACGCACTCACGCCGAGCATTTGAAATAAAAGAGTTCTACACGGCAACCAAACAGCAGACAACAGACATGCCATGCCATACGACACCTGGACAGACGAAGCGTATAGCTGATGGAAATTTAATTAAATGCGAGGGTTATTTACTTTTAAACCTTTTTTAAGCTTTTTATACGTTTTTATTTGTAGAATTTCCTTAGAGCCCCAGCATCGGGAGTCTCTTACTCTCTTCTGTAAAATTTTTTTTTATAGAGAGCAAGCATCAAAGAGAAGTAAATATTTTTAAATAAATTTTAAATACATATTATTAGAAATTTTAATAATTTTGTATAGTATTATATTAAATTCTTTACTTAAATAATAAGTATCTTTTTATTAAACAATTTTAAATCTAAAGCAGAAATTGTTTTTTATTTTTAGAATAACTTAAAGAGTTATTTCTGCTTTCAATACAAATTTCAATCTTATTATTGTTGGAATACCTTATGATATGATAGAATTTGAAAGAGTTGTTCTAGCTTTTAATAGAAATTGTAGTGTTATTATCAGGCACGTATTCAGGGGGGGGGGGGGTTTCGGGGGTTCCACAAATAAATTTTTAATTTTTATTAAATTTTTAATTTATATTATTAAGTACGAATATGTGTATTTAATATTTGCTGAAAACTTGAGTTAAGGCAGCTGCCTGACAAAAGCTGACTGCTACAAGACTCGATGTAAGGAACATCTATGCCAAAGACATCTTTGAAACTGCTGGAAGTATTTATCTTATTTGCTCGCTAAATAGACGTCCTAGCCTTATAATTGACTATGAATGTGTGCTCAAATCTTCCAATGAATGTCGCAAAAATAAAACTTGAAACTTGAGTTAAGGCAGCTGCCTGACAAAAGCTGACTGCTACAAGACTCGATGTAAGGAACATCTATGCCAAAGACATCTTTGAAACTGCTGGAAGTATTTATCTTATTTGCTCGCTAAATAGACGTCCTAGCCTTATAATTGACTATGAATGTGTGCTCAAATCTTCCAATGAATGTCGCAAAAATAAAACTTGAAACTTGAGGCAGCTGCCTGACAAAAGCTGACTGCTACAAGACTCGATGTAAGGAACATCTATGCCAAAGACATCTTTGAAACTGCTGGAAGTATTTATCTTATTTGCTCGCTAAATAGACGTCCTAGCCTTATAATTGACTATGAATGTGTGCTCAATTCTTCCAATGAATGTTGCAAAAATAAAACTTGAAACTTGAGTTAAGGCAGCTGCCTGACAAAAGCTGACTGCTACAAGACTCGATGTAAGGAACATCTATGCCAAAGACATCTTTGAAACTGCTGGAAGTATTTATCTTATTTGCTCGCTAAATAGACGTCCTAGCCTTATAATTGACTATGAATGTGTGCTCAATTCTTCCAATGAATGTTGCAAAAATAAAACTTGAAACTTGAGTTAAGGCAGCTGCCTGACAAAAGCTGACTGCTACAAGACTCGATGTAAGGAACATCTATGCCCAAGACATCTTTGAAACTGCTGGAAGTATTTATCTTATTTGCTCGCTAAATAGACGTCCTAGCCTTATAATTGACTATGAATGTGTGCTCAATTCTTCCAATGAATGTTGCAAAAATAAAACTTGAAACTTGAGTTAAGGCAGCTGCCTGACAAAAGCTGACTGCTACAAGACTCGATGTAAGGAACATCTATGCCAAAGACATCTTTGAAACTGCTGGAAGTATTTATCTTATTTGCTCGCTAAATAGACGTCCTAGCCTTATAATTGACTATGAATGTGTGCTCAATTCTTCCAATGAATGTTGCAAAAATAAAACTTGAAACTTGAGTTAAGGCAGCTGCCTGACAAAAGCTGACTGCTACAAGACTCGATGTAAGGAACATCTATGCCAAAGACATCTTTGAAACTGCTGGAAGTATTTATCTTATTTGCTCGCTAAATAGACGTCCTAGCCTTATAATTGACTATGAATGTGTGCTCAAATCTTCCAATGAATGTTGCAAAAATAAAACTTGAAACTTGAGTTAAGGCGGCTGCCTGACAAAAGCTGACTGCTACAAGACTCGATGTAAGGAACATCTATGCCAAAGACATCTTTGAAACTGCTGGAAGTATTTATCTTATTTGCTCGCTAAATAGACGTCCTAGCCTTATAATTGACTATGAATGTGTGCTCAAATCTTCCAATGAATGTCGCAAAAATAAAACTTGAGTTAAGGCAGCTGCCTGACAAAAGCTGACTGCTACAAGACTCGATGTAAGGAACATCTATGCCAAAGACATCTTTGAAACTGCTGGAAGTATTTATCTTATTTGCTCGCTAAATAGACGTCCTAGCCTTATAATTGACTATGAATGTGTGCTCAATTCTTCCAATGAATGTTGCAAAAATAAAACTTGAAACTTGAGTTAAGGCAGCTGCCTGACAAAAGCTGACTGCTATAAGACTCGATGTAAGGAACATCTATGCCAAAGACATCTTTGAAACTGCTGGAAGTATTTATCTTATTTGCTCGCTAAATAGACGTCCTAGCCTTATAATTGACTATGAATGTGTGCTCAAATCTTCCAATGAATGTCGCAAAAATAAAACTTGAAACTTGAGTTAAGGCAGCTGCCTGACAAAAGCTGACTGCTACAAGACTCGATGTAAGGAACATCTATGCCAAAGACATCTTTGAAACTGCTGGAAGTATTTATCTTATTTGCTCGCTAAATAGACGTCCTAGCCTTATAATTGACTATGAATGTGTGCTCAATTCTTCCAATGAATGTTGCAAAAATAAAACTTGAAACTTGAGTTAAGGCAGCTGCCTGACAAAAGCTGACTGCTACAAGACTCGATGTAAGGAACATCTATGCCAAAGACATCTTTGAAACTGCTGGAAGTATTTATCTTATTTGCTCGCTAAATAGACGTCCTAGCCTTATAATTGACTATGAATGTGTGCTCAATTCTTCCAATGAATGTTGCAAAAATAAAACTTGAAACTTGAGTTAAGGCAGCTGCCTGACAAAAGCTGACTGCTACAAGACTCGATGTAAGGAACATCTATGCCAAAGACATCTTTGAAACTGCTGGAAGTATTTATCTTATTTGCTCGCTAAATAGACGTCCTAGCCTTATAATTGACTATGAATGTGTGCTCAAATCTTCCAATGAATGTCGCAAAAATAAAACTTGAAACTTGAGTTAAGGCAGCTGCCTGACAAAAGCTGACTGCTACAAGACTCGATGTAAGGAACATCTATGCCAAAGACATCTTTGAAACTGCTGGAAGTATTTATCTTATTTGCTCGCTAAATAGACGTCCTAGCCTTATAATTGATTATGAATGTGTGCTCAATTCTTCCAATGAATGTTGCAAAAATAAAACTTGAAACTTGAGTTAAGGCAGCTGCCTGACAAAAGCTGACTGCTACAAGACTCGATGTAAGGAACATCTATGCCAAAGACATCTTTGAAACTGCTGGAAGTATTTATCTTATTTGCTCGCTAAATAGAGGTCCTAGCCTTATAATTGACTATGAATGTGTGCTCAAATCTTCCAATGAATGTCTCAAAAATAAAACTTGAAACTTGAGTTAAGGCAGCTGCCTGACAAAAGCTGACTGCTACAAGACTCGATGTAAGGAACATCTATGCCAAAGACATCTTTGAAACTGCTGGAAGTATTTATCTTATTTGCTCGCTAAATAGACGTCCTAGCCTTATAATTGACTATGAATGTGTGCTCAATTCTTCCAATGAATGTTGCAAAAATAAAACTTGAAACTTGAGTTAAGGCAGCTGCCTGACAAAAGCTGACTGCTACAAGACTCGATGTAAGGAACATCTATGCCAAAGACATCTTTGAACTGCTGGAAGTATTTATCTTATTTGCTCGCTAAATAGACGTCCTAGCCTTATAATTGACTATGAATGTGTGCTCAATTCTTCCAATGAATGTTGCAAAAATAAAACTTGAAACTTGAGTTAAGGCAGCTGCCTGACAAAAGCTGACTGCTACAAGACTCGATGTAAGGAACATCTATGCCAAAGACATCTTTGAAACTGCTGGAAGTATTTATCTTATTTGCTCGCTAAATAGACGTCCTAGCCTTATAATTGACTATGAATGTGTGCTCAATTCTTCCAATGAATGTTGCAAAAATAAAACTTGAAACTTGAGTTAAGGCAGCTGCCTGACAAAAGCTGACTGCTACAAGACTCGATGTAAGGAACATCTATGCCAAAGACATCTTTGAAACTGCTGGAAGTATTTATCTTATTTGCTCGCTAAATAGACGTCCTAGCCTTATAATTGACTATGAATGTGTGCTCAATTCTTCAATTTTGTAATAAAATAATTACTTTATTTATTGTAGAACGAAATGGCGAAAACAAGTCGGAAAATAGACATTCTTTTGTAGAAAAAAGATTTGAAATTTTTATATTATTAAGTACGAATATGTGTATTTAATATTTGCTGAAGCCCCCCCCCCCCCCCCTTCCCACCGAAAAAAATTTCTGGCTACGCGCCTGGTTATATATATATCTAGACATACATAGCTCGAGAAAATGAACAACAATAACAACGTCAACAAATCCGACACGGAATCCGACTCCCGCGTGGGACACTACATATATGGAGCCCAATGAAATGTTAGTTCAAAGCCAGACCAAGTGTGAAATAATCACATTAAGCAACAAACACACAAAGCAGAAGACGACACTTGGCAGACAGTCAACACTTGCTCGGCTGACAACAAGCAAACAAGCCAGCCAAGACTCTCTGTCTCTCTCTCTCTCTCTTTCTGGTTGTCGCCCAAGTAGGTTGCCAGGTTGCGAGGGACAAGGGCCAGGGAGTTAAGAGTCGTTGCCGGGGCAACCCACAGGGAATCGCACTCTAAAGGCAATTTCAACAAACCAGCGTCAAGTGAGAGACAACTCCAAGTTTTCAAGAGTAGCAGATGAGAAATGGAATAGAAGATGCAATAGCATCTGCCTAAAATTAAATAAGAAAACAGACCTTAAAAATGCACTAATAAAATTTGTATGAATCAGAAAAGAATACGCTTCTTGATGCTCTACGATATATAATGAATATTTTTGTTTAATTGCCTATGAATGATTTGTTCTTTTGAGTTCTTCAGTTATTCAATGTTAATATATTCTGATGAATGATTTGTTCTTTTGAGTTCTTTAGTTATTCAATAATAATATATGATATTTGATTGAGCTATACAGCTTGCCAATTTGTGCAATAATTAATTAAAGAACTTTTCTAATAGAGCACTTAAAAATTAGCTTTCAAGTTAGACAAGTTTCCCAGTCCAATGCAGAACTTTGATAGGGCATAGCTGACATTCTAATACTCGTTCGTAATGAAAAATAAAAACTGTATACGTAAAGTATAAATTAAATAATTATTAGACTGAGAATTATGATTAAGAAATCAACAGCATAAAATTCTTTGCTTTAGTCTATGCAAAAAAATAAATAAATAAATAAATATTAAAATATATATATATACTAAATAAATATTAAAATATGTATATATATATTGAAAAAATATTAAATAGTAAAGTAAGTAATTATTAAAGAAATAAGACTGGCTTAGCGCAATTGTAGATATTACATATGATTGCAAAACCCAAGTTCACATAGCTACCGATTTTAGGTAGTCCAAAATATAGACTACAAAGTTAGATTACTGCAACTACAGATAATAATCAAAGAATCGTTTTCTGCTAACACATAAAGCTGAACAAAACCAATATGCCCAGAATTTCTATTTTTCCTGGGTATACAAATCATGCTCATGTCTTACACAAATAAATGTTTTAATTATCTTTTTATTATGCTCAGAACTTTTGCGTATGCCGCAGCGATGTCTGTACGCCTCAATTTTACAAAGCATCTAATTGGATTCTTATTTTTATTTTATTTTTTTTTTTTTTTAAATTTATTTCACACTTTAAACGAAAAGTTGAACCTTAATGTCAAACATTTCTAAATAGGGAGCTGCGAAAAGCAGAGTCAATGAGCTCATGACTCATCATCAGCTACATCTGGATATATATAAATAAATGTGTGTGTGTGTGTTTGTATATACATATATGTATGTATATATGTATATGTGTATATATATTTGCAAGGCTTAATCAAGTTTGCTGTCACAGCGGCCTTTTCAGACCATTCTGATGACGCTGCCTGTTGATGGGCAATGGCGCCTCGAGTCTCAACTATTCTGATGACCTAATTGTGTCTGTGAAACCACCCTGTTGCTCAAATACACACGCACTTGGTTACATTTGTATATGTTGAGTTTTATTTATAGTTAGGTATGTATGTATATGTACATGTTTGTTTGCAAAAGGAAGTTTTGCTCTTTCTTTCCATTTCAATTTGACCTTTAACCATTTGACTTCTGTTTGTAAACAGTTTCATCACTTCAAAATCAGCTTTAATATTATATTATATATGTATGTACATATATACACACGCATATTATGTAGCCAGCTGTTAGGCGCGAATTTATCTAATCAGTTAGCCAGAGGAACAGGGCATTCAAAACTGTGCGAACAGTTTAGTGTCTGTTTGGCGTTCGAGCGCGTAGGAAGTGCCGCGGAACAGTTCTGTGCGGATTCAAGATATATCTATATATATATACATATATATGCACATATATACATAAACAATTATATATATATATTATTTATATATATTCACAATCGGTTGAAATGGATTTACGCCTGGGTGTGACCGACAAAATAAAGATAGCCGCAAAGTAAGTGGAAAATCCAGCTTGCCAAAAGTTTCCAACTCATTTGACTATAGTAGCGGCTGTTTGGCTAATATAATATTATTGTTATTAAATAATTATTGTTGCTGCTCGACTATAGATAAGTTATCTCTTGGTAATCCCATTTTAATGGCCAAAATAAATATAGCTAAGCTAATACATTTGATTTGGAGAGCCTAGCAAATGTAATAATATAGAAACTATTCCAATTGAAACAAGTAAGAACGTTGCAGTCGGGCGTTACCGACTGCGGGATACTCATTCACATCCCATCAGCAATTCAGTAGCTAAGTTTAGCTCTAGTACTGCAGAAAACGCAGTTTTCCTCGATTTGCCACGCCCCTACTGGGCGTAGACTACTCATTTTTGGCCAGTTCTTGGAACGAGCTAACTGTAACCTAACTGCAAAATTTGGATGCTTACGCTCCAAAAATGTGAAAATTACAGGGTATTTTTTGATATGCCACGCTCCTAAAGAGGCGTAAAAATTATTTTTGGGGAATCGATAGAGCAGGTTACCAGTAACACAACTATCTAAATTTGAAGCTTCTAGCTCTTATACTTCAGGAGATATAAACTTTTGCGGTTTGCCACGCCCCCTTTGGGCGGAGATATATCCACCATAGCTCGTTGGACTTGGGTGATCAACCCGCGTATATATACCGAATTTCAGGTCTCTAGCACCAATAATGCCTAAGATATAGCAAAATCGGGAAAATCACCATATCTTCATGTCCGATTTGCCACGCCCCTAGTGGGCGTAGACATATAAATTTTTCATCAGCCTTTATAGAATCATAACATTAGCTCACGTGCGAAATTTCAACGTTCTAGCTTTAAAACTCTAGGAGATACAGTTTTATCCGATTTGCCACGCCCCCAAAGGGCGGAGATATATCCGCCATAGCTTGTTGAACTTGAGTGGTTGACGCGGATCTACATACCAAATTTCAGCTTTCTAGCTCTTCAACTAACATGATTTCTGGTATATCGGAAAATGCATTTTCCGATTTGCCACGCCCCTAGTAGGCGGATCGGGAAAATTTTAACACTTTATAAATGGGAGCTATACATGAGTATGTGTTCCAAATTTCAAGTCTCTAGCTTCAATAGCGCCGAAATGAACTGCGTTCATACGGACAGACGGACGGACGGACGGACGGACGGACGGACGGACAGCAAGACGGACATTGCACAAAACCAATATACTCAATTCACTTTCGTGAATGAGTATAAAAAATGTATATAGAATAATACCTATTTTATATATATTTTCTATATATATATACATATTTCAGTATCTCACATATAAACACTTAAAGATTATATGAGGTAAAAATTATAAATACTAAGCTCACATGGCTTTCTATAAACTTTCTAATCAGCAGAGAGAGACTAGACTCTTGATGAAGATATCTGTTTGTCCGCCTGTCTGTTTATATATGATTATATATTTTAAGATATAGCCCGGTCCAAAGGTCTAAATATATTATTCAATTATTTAAATTCACGCAAACTATGTCGATTTTAATATAAAAATTCAGAATTCTTTTATTGGCGTTTGCACTTTCACTTCGGAGAATAAAAGTGCGAGTCAAGTCGAATATCGCTTAAGTATTGCTCGTCATTCAATTTGTTGAGTTATTTTTTTTAAGCATGCGGCATGAATAATTCAAAGTTTATAATTGGAAAATTAAATAAATAAAGAAATCGAGTGCGTAAAGCGCGACTTTCAATACGTTTGTAGCCACAATCAATTGAAATTTGGGGTATATTCGTTTTGTTAAATTATATGCAACAGGTTAAAGGAAACGTGAAGACATATACATACATATATTAGTTAGCCAGAAAACTCTGAAATATGATGAAATTTTATAAATAAAACATTCTATAAAAACTATATGTATATGTGCTTCAATTAATCGATATATTTTCCAAATATCGATTAAAATCAAAGTCAAATCTGGCCTATTTTTGCATGTCTCCCTCAACCCAAGAAATATAATGGCGAAATTTCCCCATTATATGAATTATCCACTTGTTGAACACTCAAGCTAAAGCGTAAATTGCAACGTAAATAACATGAAAGCTTTTGTGTGCGTGTGTATGTATGTGTTGATATGTAGATATATAGTAAACAACAGTTCATTAGGAGTGTAAGGAGTACTTCCAGCTCTAACAATCTTAAATGTTGTATAGAGCAAACAATATTTTCTTACGGATATCATCTAGTCGAGTATTCCCGAGTGTTACGGCTATTTAGGGTATCTCCTAGTCGAATTCTGTATATAAAATCAATGCTTTACATACATATATTTATCTAAATGTTTATAGAATCCACAAGTAATTAATTACAGGGCATTTCCTAGTCAAGTACTCCCAAACTCAACATTCTTATTGTCGCTGCTAAGCACATTCAATTCAGCAATTATTTCATAAATTTTATTCCATTCATTTAGGGCGGTGGGCCACAAGGTCGTACAGTATCGACTGAGCACCGGACATACCAAAGTGCTGGAGACCAAATGCGGCAAGGTGAAGGGCATGGAGCGCAAGACCGTCTACGATGGCGAGCACTACTTTTCGTTTGAGGGCATACCCTATGGCCAACCGCCGGTGGGCGAGCTGCGCTTCCGTGCACCACAGCCAGCCAAACCCTGGGACGGTGTAAAGGACTGCACCCACACTCGTGCACAGCCGCTGCAGAAGAACGCCATATCGAATGCGGTGGAGGGCTCGGAGGATTGCTTGTACATCAATGTGTATGCCAAGCGCCTGGAATCATCCAGTCCGCTGCCGGTCATGGTCTGGATCTATGGCGGTGGCTTTCAGATCGGTGGTGCCACGCGAGATATCTACGGGCCGGACTACTTTATGAAGCACGATGTGGTATTGGTTACCTTTAATTATCGTGTCGGCGCCTTGGGCTTCCTCAGCCTCAAAGATCCCGAGCTGCAGGTGCCCGGCAATGCGGGTCTCAAAGATCAGGTGCTAGCATTGCGCTGGGTGCGCGACCACATAGCCAGCTTCAATGGCGACGCGAACAACGTTACGCTGATGGGCGAGAGCGCGGGCGGAGCCTCCGCTCACATGCTGATGCACACGGAGCAGGCGCGAGGCCTGTTCCATCGCGCCATTGTGCAGTCGGGCTCGGCGCTCTGCGAATGGTCCACCCAGCCGGATAGAGGCGCCGTCCAGCGGCTGGCCAAGCGCTTGGGCTATAAGGGCGAGGACGGCAATGAGAAGCAGTTGCTGCAGTTCCTTAAAGGTGCATCCGGGCACCAGCTGGCGCAGTACTGCAATGCGATTGTGTCCCAGGAGGAACATCGTCAATATGAGATAATTGCCTTCGGGCCCGTCGTCGAGCCCTATATAGGCGACGATTGCGTCGTGCCCCGGCCATATATCGAACTGTTGGCCAGCGCCTGGGGCAATGAGATACCGCTCATCATTGGTGGCACCTCCTTCGAGGGACTGTTCAGCTACCAGTCCACGTTGCAGGACAAGGAGCATATGCTAAAGGCCTTTGAGGCCATTATTCCACGACCCGTCCGGGATACCATCGATGCCAACGAGCTGGCCGAGCAGCTGCGTCGCCTCAAGCTGGCCTACTTCGACGATGCTGATCGGGCCAGCATGGAACTGTTCGAGTGTCTGCGTATACTGAGCATCAAGAACTTCTGGCATGGCATTCATCGTACGCTGCTCGCGCGTGGCGCCTATGCCCCAGCCACACCCACCTACTTGTATCGCTTTGACATGGACTCGCCGCACTACAATCACTATCGCAATCTGAAATGCGGCCGACATGTGCGTGGCGTATGCCATGGCGATGATATATCCTATATGTTTTACACGCTCCTCTCCAACAAACTGGACAAGGCCTCGGCTGAGTATCGCACCATTGAGCGCCTCATCGGCATGTGGACATCGTTCGCCACGACGGGCAATCCGAACTGCTCCCTGATCGAGCCCATCCAATGGGAGCCCGTGCGGCCGGGCGGCTCCGAGCTCTGCCTGAATATCTCTGAAGAGCTGGAGTTCAAGCCATTGCCGGAAAGCAAAGAGTTTGTGGTGTGGGATAGTTTCTATACAAGGGAGACTTTGTACTAGCAATGCTCTCTCTCTCTCTCTCTCTCTGTCTGTCTCTATCTCTCTCTAAGCTGCCCGATTTGCATTTAATGAACCAGTTCCGCCCATCGGTTCACTTTAAGCTTTATGTCGTTCACTAAAGCTGTCGTGTTTCAAAAACCACTAAATTATCTTTATAAGTATTATTCGACTATAACTATCATACATGTATATCAAAATTGTATTTTCTCTCTCCATTCAAACAAAATTTCTTTCATTTTAGTCTTAGTCCTTAACGTCCGTTTTAAATGTACTCAGTGCTTCTAGCTTTGCTACCAACGATTGTTAAAAACTTAATGAATAACTAAATTTATATATTAAATAAATGTACAAAATAAAAATTTAAAATTTTATTAATTTTTTTCTAATATGATTCTTAGGTAAGTTTTTAAATATGAGAAATTAGATATTATATTATAATATTATTGATTATATTGATATTCCTTGACATCTTTTCTTGTCTGAGAAGAAGCTCTATACAAAAAAATTCCCAGAAGTTTTAACACTAGTATAAACATATTTTACTTCTGTTTTTACTCAATAATATTTTAATTATATAGTTTATCCATTGAGACGTAGCATAACATTGAATTCTCAAGCAATTAAATTTTACATATTTTTTTAAGAATATTCAGTCGATTTCGCTTGACTTGAACGTTCTTACTCAATTTCATTTGTTATTTAAATATTTATCTTTTGTATTTCTTTTGAAAACAAAATTTTGAAATTCCTTCAACATATTTCTATAAAATATAAACATTGAATGTACACATACATATACATATCTATGTTGTCTCTCGTACAGGGTATTCCCCTATTCAAGCGAAACATTTGAAATTCCTCTGCTCTGTTCTCTGTATCATTTCTTTAACCAGTTTCATCTGCTTTTTTGCATCGCCTCATTGGCGAGCGGCCAACAATTTTTAAACGCCACCAAACACCGCGGGTCATTGTTGTCATTGTCATAATTAAATTTTCAGCATAGTTAAAAATAAATGCAATTGGTTGGGGGAAAACAAAAGAAAGAGCCGGCCAATTAATTAAAAATAATTTTGATTAAGTGCAAATTATTGCTGTAAAATCAAATCAATTATTAATATTTACATAACGCATACTTTGCACGTTTTTGTTTATTCACATTCGAATCGCGCTGTAAACAGAAAACCGACGAACTCATCTATATATTATATGTATTTGTATATATCTCTAGATCGCCTATGTATATCTATAGTTGCAAATAGTTTACGCCATTTCCATGGCTATAAAAGATAGCAAACAGATGTTTATGTTACTTAGGATGAGAAATATTTGTAGGCCGATGTGTGTATGCTCTATGGGTTGAAAATATAGATAGGGTAGAGGATGGACTTTTTAGATTTCATGTGATATTAAAATAACGTATTTATAGCTTCGAATGCCTTCTTCTTAAGTTATCAATCTAAAGAAATATCACTCGAATATAAAGTGAATATTCTCATACAAATATATGTATTTCATATACGCATAAATATTATACATCTTGTACATCTGACAACTAAAGAGTATCTGGCAGTCAAGTTCAACAATTCAACAGATTCCGTCCGTTTTGGCATGATATTTTATTTATTCACAATTGAATGAAACGAGAAAAAAGAACGAAAAGAATAAGACTTTGGCAATGGCCACACGTAAATCGATTTAAATTCGTTTAAATTTGGATTCGCTTTTTGCTCGAAACTCTTTAAAGATGACCATAAATATTAAATGGTTTTTCGCACTTACCCCAATGCGAGAGACGACTGACTGACTGTATGGAAATCTGCGTACGTCATGCCCCCTTCCCGCCCTCTTCGTACACGGCCAACCAGCTAAGTGGCGGAGGTACATCCGTCCCTCCGTCCCTCCGTCCGTCTGTCTGTTCGTTGGTTGGTTTGGCTTGATGCCAACAAATTTCGCGTTTGAAATACTCGGCTCGCTTTACTAGGTTAAATTTAATTAATTTGTCTCGATGATGCTCGGTTGGCATACTCGTCGTTGATTTGCAATGTTTGATTATTTATTCATTTTGCATTTTAACTGAATAGGTCTGCTCGCCCACCACAACCTCAGGCGGTCACCCAGCCACCCAGCCACCCATTCCTCAGCCCCCTTTTGTCTGCTCGCCATCAAACAGTCGCATTGCAGCATTTGCAATTTTATTGCATTTATTTATTTATTATTTTATGTGCATTTTATGTGTGTGTGTGTGCGTGTGTATTTGGTTTATTTGTGTATGTGTGTGTGTGTGTGTGTTCTGTTCTATCTGAAATTTACACAATTCCAATTAATGGCATTTAATTATTTATTCGGCATTTTGCACATTGTATTCGCCATCCAGTTCTAGTTCCAGTTTCAGTTCCAGCGGCAGCTGTGAATTTTGCATTTTTATGGCATGTTTTGCAAATGTTGCGCTTTGAATATAAATTTCAAACAAAATGCCACAAATTGAGGCAGCCAGCCTCGGTTCGTCTATCTATTTGATAACAATGCGCAATGCAATTTAACTAGATAATAATACTAAAGCGGCGGGTCAGACCACACAAAAAAAAAAAAAAAAATAATTAAATAAATAAATATAGAAGCGACGAATAAATATAAAACTATTGCCAGACAGGATTTTCAAATATTTATTTAACTGAAATAAATATATTTAGTGCACATAATGAAAAGATTTGATTTTCATTAAATTGCTTTTATATATTTGTAATAAATATTTATAAAGCCAAAGTCAAAGCTTTTGTGATTTATTAATTAATTAATTTAAATTTGCAAATGTTATTAAATTAATTCAGTTTGCAAATATTATGCAAATATATATATATAATAATATAATATATTAATATCTCACAGTCTGTCTCTTTGTCCGTCTGCCTAAGAAGAGCAAGAGATGCAGAAAAACTCCAAGAGATTATTTAGAAAATGCCTGCAGCAGCAGAGAACTGTTCCCATTGATCTCTACCTGGCGCCCTGCTCAAAATTTCAGTGCCAGTCGCGCTATATAAAGGGCAGCAGCTGCGGCATTTATTCAGTCCTCCAGACTCGCTTGGCTCAGTCATACGTACAGGGCAAGAAAAAAGAAAACACTTCACTGCATTGCCCTGCACGTACGACTGACCCCACTGAGTCTGGACGACTGAATAAATGCCGCAGCTGCTGCCCTTTATATACGGCGAATGGCACTCAAAGTGGAATTGAGCAGAGCGCCAGGTAGAGATCATTGCAGTCGATGCAATTGGAACATTCTCTACTGCTGCAGGCATTTTCTAAATGATCTCCTGGAGATCTTCTGCATCCAGTAAAGTGCATAAAAATTGCAAGAGGCACAAGATGAGCGAGAACGAAGAGAACCGCGTAGAGTCGTAATCAACAGACGTAGAGTAATTGAGCGACAACTTCAACAAGTACTTCGAGCATTTACATCACATTAATTTCTTCACCTAGCATTTCAGTATGAGTCTGATGTTGAATATTACGCTCATTCCAAAGTTGTTGTTGGTATATTGGAGAAGGAATGCCCGCACTGCCATGCCCTTCAATTTAAAAACGAGCCGATCGGGACTTGTTGCTCATCAGGAAATCTAAGAGCTCCCAGAAATTGAAACACCGTCGAAACCATTGTACGGCTTTCATACTTCGGTTGCTTACAACGCTTTCGATTAGAACTACATCCCTATACACTTATAGTACATTAGTTATTTTATATTCAAGTACAAAATATTCCCTAGAAATAATGGATAGGGCAAAGAAACGTTTGCCGGGTCAGATCATGTGTGATTTTTAGCACACTCTTTTTATGCTCTTCTCATACTCTCTTCATGATATCCTATATTGCAATATAATCACACTGTAAACTATCGGTCTATTTTTTTTTAGATCAGAGAAAAGAAACCAAAAGTTGCATATTTTTCAAAGAATTGGTGTTAGGTATGACATAAAACTATTTGAATATCAATCAGTGCAGCTGATAAATGATTGAACAAACTGAAAATATAATATAAATATAAGCAATAAATATTGATTAATACAAATGAAACGTTGCTTCAGCTTAATCACTTAAATCTCTATCATTTAAAAACGAATTATTTCCGCGTTAAATCGTTTGGGAAACTCTCGACTTTAATTGGCTTAACCGGTTATCGAATTCGTTTGCCAATCTTGCACATTTAATTGTTTATTTTCCGTGTATATATTTGCCTGTTTATTTAGGTGAATCAGCATTCTATAAATACCCAAGCGAAAATTCTAATTTCAAATTGAAGCTCGCTCGCTTCGCGCTCAATCTTATCAACGAATTGTGATGGACAGCGAGCTGCCGAAGCACTCCAAAAATACATTTCACACACAGAAATAACATAAATCGAGAAGCAAAAAAAAAAAGAGAGACAGACAAATAATCGCGAAAAGCTATTAAATTTTAATCAGAAACACAAACGACCCTGCGGTCAAAATTCCCACCAGAGCGCACAGAGTCACATATGATGGGCATGATAATTCTCGCTCTTTGGAGCTCTGTCCTCTGGCTTTGGTTAACTCCCAACATCGAATCCACTGATTAATCGCACAGCACGCGGGGTCATTTGACGGCGCCATCCCATACCCTACACCACATCTTCAACCATCATCATTATTATCAACATCATCAGCATCATTATTCTGATCATCATCAGCACAATTTGTACTCATCTACATCATCCTCAGCTGCGCAGCGTCAGCAATTTGTTTATTTTGATTCGTGTGACGCGAAAAAAAAACTGTTTTCGCGAATTTGTTTGCGTAAATGCTCTTTTCTCTATTTGCTTTCAGTATCGCCCACGATTTGGGTTCGTCCCAATGTGAGTTCCACTTATTATACCCTGAACCCATTGAAAATGGGAAATCAGGGTATAATGGTTTTGTTAAAAGTATGTAACAGGGAGAAGGAGGCGTGGCAGACCCCACAAAGTATATATATTCTTGATCAGGGCGACAAACTGAATCGATTTAGCCATGTCCGTCTGTCCGTCTGTCCGTCTGTCCGTCTGTCCGTCTGTCCGTCTGTCCGTCTGTCCGTCTGTCCGTCTGTCCGTCTGTCCGTCTGTCCGTATGTATGAACGCGTCGATTTCCGAAACTACAATAGCTAGAGACCTCAACTTTTTTTTAAAATGTCCGTATATAGCGCGCGCATATCAAGTTTATCACAGAAGATCGATAACTCGTCCGATTATTTTTTTATCGATGAAAAACCTTATCGAAAGCCAGTTATAAAATTATATCTCCTACATCTTTTGAGCTAGAGTCTCCAAATTTTAAATGTAGATTCATATGCACTTTATAGAATTTCGGTTTTTGTTATAATTCACCCCCCGCCCCTATATCCACCCCCTCACCCTCACTTTTGTAAAAGGCGTATTTCAAATACTAGAGACTTGAGTTTCGGCATATACACGCATAGTAATGATATAATCATAATCTAAAAGTTTCATGAAGAACGTACGTCCACAAAAAAAGTTATTAAACAATTAAGTTTCCATGAGAAGCCCACACGGCAGCCCATGCGTGTTTATGCGTGCGTGCCTATATGTGTCTATGTATGTGTGTGCGTGTGTGTGTGTGTTTGTTTTGTAAATAAAAAGACGCGGAGAATTATATAAATATCAGTTCTCCGAAGGGTTCAGGGGATTTCCTAGTCGGGCAGTCTCGACTAGAGCTTTCTTACTTGTTG
>JAWNOM010000127.1:0-14352 GCA_035045965.1 Drosophila aldrichi
GCTGTCCGTTAAATAATTCGTATAGTTCGCTCTTTATTGAATAGCAGCTGACATTTGCAGTCACATCACACTCACTCACACACACACAGTTACAGTTACGCTGCGAGTCTATACGAAGCGTGAATGCTCTTTACAGCTTTGCTCAGCTGTTTGATTATGTTGTTTGCTTCAGTTTGAATGCCTGAAGTGTTGCTGTGGTTCAAGCTATGAGCGAGCAACTACTTCAGTGAGCAGAGTGAATGCGGCTCAAAGCTTAAGCACACACACACACACATACACACACATATGAGTGCGACTGAGAGATACTTAGGGAGAGCCCTAAGCCGCGACTCGTAGACTGCCTGTCTTTTGCATGTTGCAGAGTCTTCACTTGAAAAGTTTGTGGCAACCGAGAGATTTTTCAATATTTTGAGTGTGTGTGCAGCGGCAACAACAACAACAACAACAACAGCAATAACTTCGCACTTGGCGCTTCTTTTTGAAGATTTTTATGCTCGACGATGCTCGATGCTCGCTCTGCTTGGACTTGGACTCCACGTTGAATTATTTATGGTGATAGGCAAAATATTTTTTATGTGTTTTTCTGTGTGCCGGCAAGAAAACAAAAGCGCGTTCGGCGCAAACACCACTCGACAGCGACACTCTCCGGGCCACTCGTCGTCCGCCTCGAGTGCTCCATGGTGATAATGCAGTTTTCAGTTTTCAGTTTTTCAGTTTTTAGTATATACATAGATACACATAATATACATAGTTTTTTTTTTTTTTGAAGACAGCAATACTTTTCGGCCATAGACCAAATGACGCGCTCTCAAGCCGCTGCGCTCAGTTTTACTGGCAGAAGGAGGCGCTGCGCTGGACAACAACAAAAATGAAACTTTAAAGTGAGCCGACTACAACAACAACAATAGCTACAACAACAACTAGCAAACTATTGGCAACAAAAAATATTCTAGTCGACTTTTACGAGATGTCTTCTTCTTCTTCGTTTCTGTTGAGTTTTGATTGATTTATCTACACGTCGAGTTACTTTGTAGACAAATTAAATTTTGGCATACTCCAAAGCAGTTGAAGCTGTGCGTCTTCTGCCTCAGTGTGTGAATGAAAATTATCTACAGTTGAATGAGTTTTGCGGGCAGCGAGCAGCAAATTTTAATGTTCATTTCGAGTTTTTGCCATGGTGATAAGAAATTCGCTCGATTCGCTCGAGTCGAGCTCTCACATCATTTCCCTGAGTCGAGCAGCATTTGCCGCGCGTATTTCGGGCGTAGCAAATAGATATTTTCTACATTTTAAGTAGACAGAGAAAGAGGAAGAGACAGTGGCGGAGGCAGCTAGTCCAGGAATGTGGTTACCAAAGAAATTCACTGCTGCTGCACAAATTCCAGTGCACACGCAGAGCCAGAGACAGGCAGAGGAATCCTTGGGTCGGGTGGAGGGAAGAGGAAGAGGAAGAGAGGATAGCAAACGCTGTCGAGGGTTGCCGTAATTTTATGCACGAATTCGTAAAATGTTATTCAAATGGAAAATGTGATTTTTATCAATTTTGACAGGAATTTTTCGCAGAAAGCATAAAGAAAAACGTAGCACAAGGATGTATCCTCCTCAAGTCTCATTTCTGTATGCGTGTGTGTGTGTGTGTGTGTGTGTGAAGCACTCGAAATGTTTAAGTTGCTCTAATTTATGAGGTCAGGCAATTGCCTAAAGACGTAGAAAATGACAAAACAAATCATGTATTTAAAGTCCTTAAATAATGAGAAATATTTTACTTGAAAAGAAAAGCGCTGGAAAATAGTTGCAGGAGGAGACATTTCTCAGAAAGTCCAAAAAATCTAAAATAAATAAATGAAAAATAAATATTTAATATTTAATAATAAATAATAAGTAATAATAAATAATAAATAATAAATAATAAATAATAAATAATAAATAATAAATAATAAATAATAAATAATAAATAATTAATAATAAATAATAAATAATAAATAATAAATAATAAATAATAAATAATAAATAATAAATAATAAATAATAAATAATAAATAATAAATAATAAATAATAAATAATAAATAATAAATAATTAATAATAAATAATAAATATTAAATAAATAATAATAAATAAATAACTATTAAATAATAAATAAATAATATATAAACATGACTAAATAAATAAATTAAATAAGAGATAATAAATAAAAAAGCCTAAATAAAAATTAAAAAAAATCATAAATAATAAATATAAAAAATTAAATAAAAATTATATTTTAATTTAAGAAATACTCATGATTAACAAATAAATAAAATATAAATTTAAAAATAAATGAAAAATAGTAAATTAAATAAAAAAAAATTTTTCTTTAATATTTACTAGTTAGTAATATTATAAATAATATTTTTATAGTTGATTTTTAAAGCTGCAACTAAATCGAGTTGATCTTAATTGATAAATAAATTATATAAACATATAGGAAGTTGTGAAAAATATATTCTATTTTAATAAATGGTGAAAATGTCTACGAAAATTGAAATATAAAGAACCAGACTAAATTAGGCATTTTCATAAGATAAATCGGAATAGAAATCGACATCAGAACTCTTAATTGATAAACCATTCCAAATTATATGTAAAGTATTCGAGTTGTAATCGCTTTCTGATGAGCTAGAAGAGTGTCAATCGCTGCTGGAGTTTCACATAGTTAGGATCGTATTGAGTGAGAGTTTCGAGACTCTGTCTGCCGCCTTGCTCCGCTTAATTGCTGGCCTCAACATAATCGAAATTGTTAGGGGCGTCAACGCGACGACTTTTGGCTAGATAGATTTCCATAAATAAATAATCCCAGCAATTAGTTGGTCGGAAAGCCACAAGTCAGTCGAGTCGAGCACAAAACACAGACAGCTTCGTGTCAGACAGTCAGCCAGTCGGAGAGCCAGTTTCGATTCAGTTTGGAGAGTTAGTCTTTGGGTCTATATAATTATAGGGCACCCTCATCAACGTCGCGCGTACCAGCGCATTGCATTCAATTAAAAAATATTTGTATATCTTTGTGTTAGTTCGTTTGTGTGACCTGCCCAAAATGTTGCTGCTGCTGATGATGATGATGATGATGATGATGATGGCGTTGATGACGGATCTGGACGTCTGTATTTTTCTTTCATATAATTTTCGATTTTGGCTCGTCTCGCCTTTTGGCGCAACAGTTAATGCGCAATTAAAGAGCCAAAGCAGGCGATAAATGTCAGCGTTGTCAGCTAGAAAAATATGCTAAAGGTCTGTGCGTGTATTTACAGTTGTGAGAGTCGTCAAGTGTCGCTTAAATGCAAATCAAAATAAAACGAGATCAATTTGATTGCCTTAGCTGCCCGAAATGCAAATAAACAAGAACAGCGGGCGAGCGAGCGTTCAGCCCTTAGAGCACTCAGTGCAACCCTTCGGCGGCTACAGTTTAACCCCCTCCTGGTCTCTCTGACATTGATTGAAAATGCTGCGTGACGTAAATTAACTTTCATGGCGTGGGGCAGCCTCAGAAGTGCGTGTTATCCTTTCCGCTGAGCGTGCTCAAAAGGTTCGTCAAGCCGCAAGACCCACACAATTGCCAATTGTTACAGTTTTAAAGTAACGAGGGGTTGCTCACTCTCCCTCTCCCGCTCTCCCTCTCTCTCTTGTATGTGTGGCAGCTTGTTGTTGTCATTGCGGCCTTAATGCCACATTGCCACATCGATGACCTGGAGTGCACTTTTCGCTTTTGCTACTAAGGCGATTATCTTTGTTGCTGCTGTCGCCCAATTTTTGCTTATTTACATTGATGAAATGTGCTACAACAACAACAGCAACAATAACAAACTGAGTCGGAACAATAGCAATAACAATAACAGGAAGCTCTGGCCCTTCTAGCCGTTGCCTGTTTGTTATCTTACCACGCACAATTAGACAATTTTCATTTGGCTGGCCGACAGTTTCTCATGAGAGTTTCGCTGTAATGTGAAAGCATTTTTTTTGCTTTTGTTGTTGTTGTTGTTGTTGTCGTTGCTGGTTTGCTTTTAATAGCATTACATTTGCTTGGTTTGACAGCAACTGCTGGGCGACTACATATTTCGTAAAAGGTTCTTGCAGTGATTTAGCACCGCCGGAAGTGAGCCAGAGATGAAAAGCTTTGCCTTATCAGCAACAACAATTCATGGCATGTAAATACATACATGTATCTAAACTAGATCTAACAGACATTCTATCTCTATCTTTCGTTAGCTGGTGGTATATAATTTCACATATATATTCATATACAGTGCACAACCTTCTAAAGATCCATTCACACCTCAGCATCATCATCCATCAGTCAATCTTGTGCTGCTTGCATCTGCCTTTCCCACAACTTTTTAACTCTTTTGTCAAATGCTGACACAATTTCCGCCACCAACGTGGCACAACAACAGACGACGATAAAAAAAATTAAAATTTTACGCATTAAACAACTTTTGAATAGAAACGCTCGCACGGCTGCCAAAAAATTACCCATATCTGTTGTTGCGTATCTGCACACCCTGCCTTGCCCTTGCCAGCCCGAACCCAATACCAGCTACATATAGAAAGCAATCCCAAAAGGGGCACCAGCTGCCGCACGTACCCAAGCCAGCTTCACAATCACAAACAAAAAAAAATATTGAAACAGAAATTCGATGTTGCCTGCGCCTTTCATAATGAGCAGGCCAACCCCAGCGAACGAGCGTAGAGCTTATGTAACATTACGTCAAATTGCACAAAAGGCAATACATCTTCATCCCCTAGCACACACACACACACACACAAGCACACTCATACAGTCTCAGTTCTTGTTTTACAATGAAAATTTACGAACTGACTGTTGCATATTCGCCTGCTGCTCCTCTCGCTGCTGGCACATTATCATATTTCTAGGACCGACACGCCAATGAATAGAATGCGCATCGAATTTCCCAGACCTGGGATTGGGCTCGCTTATATACATACATATACCTATATATACATACTCTAGCGGGGGTTCAGGGTGCGGGTTTTGCGCTTTGGGCTCCTGCCACATCAAACTCAACGAGCACATCAACAAAATCATCAACACCAGCAGGGAAAACTTCGCTTGCGCCTTGTGTCACTGGCAGAGGTCGCAGCACAGTTGACAAACAAGCAACACCAACAAAGACAACAACAACAACTTTGGACGCCCTTTGGCGGAGGGTTGCCGCCGCCGCGTGTGCAGACAAAATGCAAACTTCCTGATGTTCTGAGCCATGAAATTTTCATATTTCACAAGCTTTTTTTTCCTCTTTCGATATCTTTTGTTAAAAATCGAGTTGCTTTAGCGTGACTTTGACTTGATTTGAAAGTCTATCGCCATAATATAGTTGTGATCTGTGCTACACTGGCCTCCCCATAAATTAGTCACAGAGCTAAAACTGTATCAGTTGGCCATTCGGTAACCGTATGCTGATAACGACCTCTGCTCGTGTGTGTGTGTGTGTGTGTGTGTCTTGTCATGACAGACAAGGCCTTTTGCACTTGCTATTTTTCGCACTCATTCAACAGACGCGTCAGTCATAAAAAATCATGTTCTTCTTGACTTTTATTATTCATTATTTTCACATTTATTTTGCTCGCAACAAATTTGCAACTTCAATAATAAATATATCGGCCATTTTGTATTAAAATGAATGAGCAACAACAACAACAACAACTACTGACTGTCGTTTGCCTTTAATAGAGCTATCAAAAAGTGCAGCCTGCTGATGACAGTGGCTTATCAAGTCGCCATGCGCTGGCTGCTGCTGACTTGTTGTTGTTGTTGTTGTTGTTGTTGCTGGTGTCCCCCCTCGTTTAAAATTGCATTTCTCAACACACAAATCACAAATCACTGCAAGGCATGCAATCTCTCACACAAATCATTCCATTTTTGCCAGCTCTGTCGACGTCGACATCAGCGTCAGCGTCAGCGTCGACGCCAAGTGTCATTAGCGTCACACGCCGGCGACGTCGTCATCGTTAGCTCCATGTCGCGGACGGGAGATTCGTTCGTTCGTTCGTTCGCTTTAAGTGTTTATTAGTATGAAACATTTATCAGCAATTATAATTATATGGCTATATGTGTGTGCATTAAATGGTAGCGAACTTTGCGACCCGAGATAGCAAGTGGACACGTTTTTATGGTGGCCACTGTGCCGCACTCGACTGTCCGCTAAATGCTTTTTAAACGTAAGCCGCAAATTAAGCAACAAATGGCATAGGCTGGACAAAATATCTCGAGTGGATGGATATACACACATACACGCCCATTAGTTGAGACGCTAAAGCAGAGAGAGGGAGGGGGCGAGAGAGCAATGGGGTAGCAATACCGTTTTTTACGCAAACAGGCAACACCTAAGACATTAGCTGCTGTTCTGACCAACAAGAGGCAGGCCAAAACCAAACATTCAATGACAAATTATGCGCTTTGGCTGGGCGTACCCACCTGCCAGACCCAGAGCCAGCCCAACCACCTAACCAACCTAACCACCGATCCACCTACATAACTACCTGGCTGGCTGCCTGACTGCCTGGCCGTTTTCTACCATTAACATTACCATGTTGTTATGCCACCTACGAGCATTCCAATTCTCTATTAAGTGGCAACGGGAGCGTGTCGTGGGCGTTTTGCTCGGCTCGTTGCAGGGGCGTGTCGTGTTTGGGAAAATTTTTGACATTTTGTAATGGGAAACGGGCAAACGGGCAAACAGACAAGCCAGCCAAATTATCTAGCGTCAACAGGAAGAAAACGTGTAGAGAACTCTCTCTCTCTCTCTCTCTCTCTCTCTCTCTCTGTCTCTGGTAAATATGCTTCAAGGCAGTCCACAGTAAGTAAGTAAGTGGTAGACTAGCCTAATGATAAACGACATTAGTAAAACACACAGTGCTGTCTGCTATTATTATCGAGAGGGGGTTGTAGGCCAGCCTGAGGGGCATAATGAGCACTGAAGTACCAAAAGAGAAGCAAAACGGAAATGAAGTTGTCGAACCGAACTCGAGAGCCAAGTGGGAAACTAACGAGCAGAAAATGTGAAGGACGAAACGAGGAGGTGTGATCCTGGGGAGGATCCCAACCAGAAAGGTGTAAATTTTAGGTTACCTTAAATTGTTAGAATGTCGCTTTAAAGAAATTCAAGATATAAAATAGATATAGAATGTATATGGAATATATATAAAATATATGTATATGGAATCCATATGGAATAAACTGAGAACTCAAAGAGAAAGAGAGAGAGAGAGAAATAGAGAGAGATCTGGATCTCAATTATTTACAATAAATTGCAATTTATCAATGATTACAAATAGCAAAATAATTATTATAATTATCATATTAGGTATATTAAATCAGTAGAGAATGCTGCCTATACAAATTTAAGATATAGAGTGGAATCTATAAAGACTCAGTTTATAGCGCTTGTTGATATCTTGCGCTTATCCCCGCAAACTTATATGGAAGGTTTCCCGTTCGGTTATTGCGTTGTACGGATAGAACGACGTAAAATTGTCGATCGCTTGAGAGACTCTACAAACGGATCCTACTGTACATGCATAAATATATACATATGTATGTATGTACATAGAAATATATATACACACATATATAGAAATATATATGTACATAGATATATACATAGATATATATACATTGATATATACATAGATATACATATGTATGTGTAAATAGATATATTCACTGAGGTCAGATAGGAATATGGATGGACATATAAATGATATATGTATAGAAGCTAAAAGCGGATCATAACAGAAAATATAGATATAGAGCGATCAATGCAGTAACATAAAGAACCTAATAGAAATATTTTATTAATTGTTGATTTTTATATTAGTGTGAAATTCTTTTATAGAATCTAAGGTATATATACATGCACATAGATATATTTAGTGAGATCCATATGTATATTGTATGATATATAGGAAGATCAATACCATATTCTGTGCTCTCAACTCTTTTGCTGTCTCGCCAAAAGGAATATTTTAATAGAAATCAATTCTTAAATTTTAAGGAAATTTCTAAAAATTATTTCTATAATTTATAAAAGATATAGGCATTCATATATTTACTTATACATAGTATATGCTACACATACATATAGATCATTATATTCCGTTTGCTCGTTTTAAAAGTAACAAAAGTTGCTAGCGTATTTAGTTGGCTTTTCTTTTAAATAAAAACTGAGATATATACTTACATATACACATATGTATAAGTATACTCGCTGAGATCTATATAAGATGTATATAGAGAGATCAATGCCATTCTCTGTGTGGCACTCTGCTCCCCCTCTGGCGTCGCCTGTCGCGCCTTTTACAATGTAGATCATTGAACTTGTCTTTGTGTCATTTGGCTGCTCTTGTAGCGCCTCGACAATATCAGCGCCAATTGTCCCATGTCCGAAAAAGACGACGACGACAAAGAGCACAAATGGTGGCACATTGGTGTGTGCTGGGCCCCACTCGACGTCCCACTCGCATTGCGATCCCCACCCACTGCAGACACATGTGTTGGTTTGGCTAAATTTAAACAACTTTTGCCTGCAATGCTTTCAATGGAAAAATATCTTTTGTAGCGCCAAATGGCGCCGTGGCAAAAGTTTCATTTTGTTTGGTTTATTCTCTCTGACTGCTGGCTGTTGGCTGTTGGCCGTAGGCAGTTGGCTTGCCTCTTCAAATATTCATTGAGTTTGAGTAAAAGGCCGAGGCCGAGGCCGTGGCTGGGGCAGAGTCTGAGGCACGCAGCCATTTCATTAGAGTAGAGAGGACAAGGCCCGAGCCGGAACATATGGAGCTGACTAACCGACTAAGGCTGCAGCTCGCTCCTCTTCACATTTAAATGCGCACATAATTTCTAATTTGTGCCTCTAATTTATGTGCTCCAGCAGCGAGACCCAAACTAAGCACAACAAACTTGCCAATTTAACGGGCGCCCAGGCAAAAGCAACCAAAGAAAGAATATGCCGAAAAGAAAAAAAAAGTAAACCAAAAGGAGCTGAACAAGTAAAAGCAAAGAAGATGGCAGGGAAAAAGTTTTGCCGCCACTTACATATAAGAAATAAATAAAGCCATTCCTTCTAATATACAAAAAGCCTCGAACTGAACAAGAAATGAGAAAATTACTTTTTTATAAGTACGACAGGCAGCAAGGCAGGAGGCAGGAGGCGGCAAGGCAGCTAGGCAGGAGGCGGCAGTTGGCAGGCAAAAACCAACCACCCAAATGTATCCATCCGCCAATCTTACTCCGCCCAGCGCACACCTTGATGATGTGCGCAGCAGCAGCAGGAGTAGCAGGAGCAGGATTCGCAGGAGTAGCAGCAAACATTGAGTACTTGGCCCATATAAAAAGGGCCAAACATTGCCTAATTTGGAATTGCCTACAAAATGTGCATTAAAATAACTAGAATCTACTACGGCCACGCCCTCGCCCACGCCCGCGCCCCTGCCCTGCTTTGCCTTGCCGAAAAAGGTGTGTAATAAAAACAAATGTATGTCGTTTGTTTATATCAGCAAGCGACAACTTTTGCTGCTGCTGCTGCTTCTTCTTCTTGCTTTTTTTGGGGCAGATACTCCTGAATTTCTTTTTTTGTCTGTGTATTTCTCATATTGCGAATGCGCCGCGTAGTCTGTGCGTTTTTAGAACCCACAGCAGCACCTGGTGTGGTAGGCTACTTTTGTTGTTGGGGTTTCTTCGCCCCCTTCCTGCTCTTCCCTCTTCGGTTTAGTGCACTGCAATGACAAGCAATGGAAATCAAAAGGCATGCTGCAAAAGCAGCCTCAAAGATCGGGCGGAGGAACTAAATTTTACGACATAAACATAAATTTTATGACGGGCGAAATGGTTAACACCCGGGTTCTCGACTACCAAAAAAAAATCAATTTTATGTGCTGAAACACATAACAATAACAACAACAGTTAAGAGAGAGACAAAGAGAGAGCAAGAGAGCCTAGCCTAGCTGAACGGCAAGACCACAAGAAAGCGGGCGTAGAAAAATCTATAAAAAATATGTGAGAACTATTAAAAAGTCAGCAAGCTGGAAAGAGAAATAACTGAGGAACGTTCAAGCAGAAGGGGAGTGTAAAAGGGGGGGGGTGCGGTAGATAAAGTGTTTAACAATGGCTTTGCATGTCGTGAAGTCGCCGTCATTTAGCTAGATGCATAGTTTTCCATATATATACATCTATCTCTATATATGTATGTATGTATGTTTTTTCGGGTAATTCTGTAATGCATTGACAACGTTTCTTGGGAGCTGTGAATGTGAACGTTTACATTAATAATGCCATTAATGGTGCACATTACAAGTGTAATAATAATTATTATTTACAGTAAGATACAAACACACACACACACATGGGCATATTGTGGAGCATGGCTTGCTGCAATTAGGCCAAGCGAGTGTCCAACTTAGCTTTTTTCCCATTTTGGCTTAATGTAAACGCATTTGAACAGAATTACTTTTCACTGTGTGTTTTTTTTCTTACCAACTAAAATGTACAAAGGCAATTGCTGTTGTTGTTATTTTTGTTGTTGATACATTTGATGATTGCTGCCGTCGCTTGAGGTGTCGTCATAAAGATCCTTTATCAAAACGTTAATGGATTCAGGTCCCTATATATATATAGATGTCTCTCTTTATGTGTGTTTCTCTGTCCTATAACAGTTAGCTGCACTTCTTTTGTTATTTTTGGGAGCCGCACCATCACAATGGTCAATGTTTTGGCTTTTATGCAATTGCACTGAGCTGGCTTAAAAGCACACACATTTAATGTAAAGTTAATGAAATGCTTTGCTGGCCCATGTGCTTTTGTAATTGTCGACCAGAATTGTATTATTAATTATGACGCACCCTAATTTGAGCCTAGAGCGCAGATACTGTGCGTTTTTCTCCCCATGGCCCGTGGCTGAATTGTAGCTGTTTGCCTATATTAATTGCATTTTAATGAAACTAGTTGGAAATTTGAGCCAGACATTAGATATACAGATGGAACCCATTTTCCAAGGAAACTTCAGCTGCAGCATAGATTAGCAGCGAGCAGATCAAAAACGAGCTGATAACAGTGAAATTCAATGGAAATCGAGAGAGAGGGGGGGGGGAGAGAGGTAAAAGGAGTGGGAGTGGGAGCTACTCATTAATCAGCTTCGCTTAAGTGGGTATTTCTAGAATTTACAAGAGTCTGCCGACTGTAACTAGCATATGGATTATGGATGGGCATCAGTTACATAACTCTCGCCCCGATTCGCTTGTACAGCGGCTATTGCTGTTTCTTTTTGCACAGCAGTGCGAAAAACTATCCCTTTCGCAGAGCCAGCCACAAATGAAATTCCCAGTGGGCAGCATTGCAACAACAACGAAGAAAAAGTAAATCCAATAAAAAAATAATAAAAAACAAAGCCCAAAAATCGCTGCGGTTGGCGCATGTTGTTTTTTGTTTTATTCCTATTATCAGTTGCCATGAAAAAAAAAATAACAAAAAAATACCATATGAAATAAAATGAAATGAAATAAATGATGTTTGCATATTTGAGTCGCCAATGGAGGCGGTGTGCGCTGATAAAAAATTCATTAATGCATATGCGAAATGCAATTAAGCACAGTGGCTGCCACAAAAAAAAAATAATAATAAATACAAAAAAAAGTATACAAAAGCAAAAAATAAATAATAGAAAAATATATAAAACGACAAAAACGTGGCATAAATAAATGCGATACAGCAAACGCAGCGGCAGTTAAATTAACAAATTGCATGCATATTTTAAATAAATATAAATATTTTAATAAGATTAAACTATAATGCAGCCAAATGTCAAGTTAGATAACACCAATTTGAAAAAAAACATTGCATTTTCCCTTTTTTATGCGGCTTTTAATTACCCCTTTGATATAGATTAATGACCACATACGGACGCATATTCAACTGTCTCTCTCCTTCTCTCTCTCTCTCTCTTTCCCATTTTAAATTCCACACAATTTAATTAACATTCGTGTTTTAAAGGAAACCGTCCTTTGATATTATATAGCAAAGATCTTTGGGCCACCCAAAAGCTTTCGCTGCAATGCGCTCAAGCATGCCCAGCTAACGTGCGCCGCTCTATGCGCTTCTCAGTTGCTGACTTGCTTTCTTTAACTATCGTTGCCATTGTTGTTGCATGCTGCACTCAATCATTTAATCCAAATGTTTTGTTTTCCAACTACTTTGAGCTATGCACATTCCTGTAACCTGCTTTTTTTTTTTTTTTTTTCCCCCTCGTGGGCCAGCACAATTTCATGCCCGTGTAAACTATTTGTCGACAATTTTGTCTACAACAAAAGTCCGCGTGCCACAGCCACAGCCACAGCCACAGTCAGCTGCAGTTCGAGTCTCTCTAGTCCTCGTCTCATATGCAGCAAAGCGTAAAATTTTGCGCTGGCACGAAACTTGGCTTGGTCTTCTGGCTCTTTGGCTGCGTTATTCTTTACAATGACATATGATCACTTTCTGGCTGCACATCCTGGCCATAAAAATTAACAAATTATGCAAAGTACATCGATTTAAATCAATTCTAAGCGCTATCAATTGAGCCCATTTTTGTTCACTCCCTCTCCCTCTCTTTCTTTCTTTCTCTCTTTCTATCTCTTACATTTTGTGTCTGACACTCAGTCGTCTTATCAGAAGTTAACGCGTGTGAAGTAAGTTCCCGTGTTGCGCGGCAAAAGTGCATTGATAAGCCATAAACCAGCAGGAGCACAGCTCAGAACTCGACTCGCCTTTCTGCATTCTTTGCTTCAGCCTGACTGCCTGGCTGTGTGATTAGTTGATCAGCGAATTAATTCCAGGCTTTTAAATATGCAAAAAAAAGTGGGGGGGGAGTGAAAGGAAAATCTGGCAAAACGGCATTAAGAGCCTCTTAAGAGCCCGGCTGCGTTCATAAGATTTTGGTAGTTTTAAGCTCCAGCTCCAGCTCCATTATAGCTCATTATCGCCCCGAGCAGCTTCTTGCATTATGTTGATGAGTTTTTTTTCTGCTTCCACTCATTTTTTTTTCTTTTTGACAAAGTTCTTTGGCTATACAGATACGAGAGGAGAGATAGAGAGAGAAAGAGTGAGAGTGAGCGCGAGTGGGGTGTTTTCTTGTTTTTAACATTAAGCCGCTGTGTTGTTCGATTTTTGGGTTTTTATGTTTACAATGGCTTTTCCCCGTTGGTGACAATGGTTACCTGGGGCGATAGCGCCAATGCCGAAGAAAATGCCCGCAACAGCAGGTTTTTCAACAACAACGTACAACGAAGCTGAGTCAAAGACGGCCAAGCGAAATGCAATTTCAATTTCCAACGACAGGTATTAAATAGGGAGAAACGCAACGAATTGAAATGAATCGAAAATCGGTGGCATTGGCAATCGATTCGATGCGCTGCATCCCTTGCGAGATTGCGCCATATTTGGGCGTTATTTGTGGCCAATGCTGACTGAGTGGCCCAGAGGCCACGGAGCGCGGCATTTAATTGTTTCCACGGTGCTTTTGACGTCTACGCATCAGAAATCGAGAATCAAGAATCAAGAATCGAGGCACCAACGCTGCGCGGCCTGTGGACGGATTGCTGCTGTGCGCATTTTGAAAAGGTGTTTTGTCGCCGATACGAAAGTGATCCAGATTTTTGCTGAAAAAGTATTCTTCCTTCTTCTTCTTCTTCTTCGCTGTGCGAGTGCGAATTGGCATTTTATTTTGCGCATTTGGCATTTTCGGGGCGCGTTGTTCATTCATACGTGTTTAGTGTCTGTCATTGTTGCGCTTTTTATTCCCATTTCGATGTGTCTCCTTTTTCATCACGGCTTCTTCTTCTCTTTTGTTGTTTTTTTCTTTATGCCGGTGTCAATGTCCACCTGCAATTGGCCCCTTTCCTCTCTCTCCCTCTTTCTCTCTCGCTTGCATTGGCAGCCAAAAGACTGATTTAAGATGTTCAGCTGTCAGTGCTGACAACATTGACAGTAAAATAATATCTATTCGCGCTGCTGCAGGTTTCGTATCATTGATTTATTTACAACTTGCAGCAAAAGGAAAAACATGCAACAAGCAAGCAGGCATTTTGGGACTTTCTACTTAATCATGTCCGAGTAAATGAATTGAACTTTGTACTCTCTACTTAGAAAATGCTTTCGAGTTGAATACCGTGTATGATTTGGAGTAGAGCAAGTTCAGCTTTTAGAATTTGGATTATACATTTGTAAAAGCTAGAGAAATACGCTTCGAATATATTCATACTCTAGAGCAGCCAGAAGTAAAACGAAAAATAACTTGAATCGGTAAATGTTTCACTGTAGGAAATCTCCTGCTGTA
>JAWNOM010000129.1:0-10715 GCA_035045965.1 Drosophila aldrichi
TCCTTTTTTAGTGCAATTAAAACAAGATTTAATGAAATTATGTATTCTCCATTTGGATCTACAATTTAATTCTCTATATATTTGCCTTGCAATAAGAGGAATGCAGAAATTTTAAATATATAATTTTATATATGAAATTTTAATATAAAATGTGTAATCCTTCCAATCTTCTAATCTAAGTTAAAAAATAAATTCATAAAAATTGTAATTTAATCATTGTATACAATAATTGTAAGTTAATCTAATGAATTGTGGGTAGAAGCCAAAATCAGAGAATGTACAACAAGGATCCATACTGCACACAGATGAAAGAGCAACTCTGTTCTATGCTGTTTGGATTCTTTATTCTTCATTTTTCATTCTTCAAACACAAATAAATATTCCATTTCTTATAAATAACTTATTTCTATTGCCATGGGGGTTCCTCTTGTCGTCCCATACTCGATTGTCATTAAGTTCAGATTCATTATTGAACAATCAATATTAGCGGCAGCACATAGTTAATTGCTCAGCATTGCCAGTGCCCCAATGCCTTTGGCTCTGCCCAGCAATTAGTCGGCCTGCACAAACATTTTACCACAGAGGAAATTGATTTTTTACAGTGGAATTAGCCGATGCTGATGCACTGTGAGTGAGTCGCCTGCCTTTCGATCGTTAGTGGCTCGAGCAATAAAAATGCGCTCAAGTGTCGCCTGCTTAAACGAATTGTGTTCATTTCGGCTGTTGTTGTTGTTGTAGTAGCTTGGCTTTCGCTGCTTTGTCATTACAAGAGAACCGTGCAATATTCAGGGAGTAGAATGCAACACACAACACACAACAAACAACAGCAACAACAACAACAACTTATGTATAAAGTTGCGCGCACGGAACACTTCCGCAGGCGAAGAGCTTTCCGCTTCCGGTTGTGTATGGCGTACGGCGTATGGCGTACGGCGTGGCAGCGCTGCTGTTGCTTCCTCTTCCTACTGCCACAGCTGCAACTTTAAATATTAACAGCTAAGTGGCGTGTGTCGCGACTCGTAGGTGTTTGCCGAGTGTGTGTGTGTGAGTGTTTATGTTTGTGTTGGTGTTGGTAAGAGTTCGAGTGCTGCTTCGATTTTTCTTGCGCTTATCGCTGCCCGTCATCGACTGCGTGCAGCAACGGCAACACAACCCGAACTATGAGACCAGCCAGGTAAGGAGTACCGCCTTCGTCACCGCCTCCGCCTCCGCCTACGACCGTGCCCTATGTCGCTATCGCAACCCACTGCCGTGCCCCTGTCAAAGTGTCATTTAGATCGTAATGGTCTGATAAGAGTGCGCGCAAACACATTAAAACTCTTGCGTTACAACAGCAACAATCAGGAGTATCGATATTCGGCATCGCTTGGCATAAGCTACTCATAAGCTGATTGCCAGCCATTTGTCCTGTGGCACAAATTCACTTACTTATTGTACATCCGCATTGTGGTGCGAGTAGTGTGAGTGGTGTGAGTGCTGTGAGTGGTGTGAGCGTGTGCTCTGAAAATAGCTAGCAATTAATTGAAATCAACAAAAGCCTGATTGAAGTCGAGCGGGCCACTTCATGAGCATGACTCAGTAATTACACAAATAAGCCATTTGCTCGCAGAGATCGTCGGCTAGTGGTTCACCGTACAGGTGAACAAAGCGCAAAAGAATTGAGATAATTAATTGGATAAGGTATTCAAATTTGCCTCTCATACACGTGCCTACGTAAATAAAATAATATTGAGAGAGGCAGAAAAATCAAATGCCGGGCCAAAAGTTGGATGCGCAACAATTTTTTAATTTTATGCCCAACGATTCTGCTGCTTTGAGGCAGGCAACCAAAGTGACTTTCTAATTAGTTTGGTTTGTCAAGCGAGCAACCCCAAGACGAAGATTACACACTTGACTCAATTTACACACACAACATGCCTGTGCGTATGCGTATATCAAAACTCATATTTGCCTTAGCCTTTGAATTTAAAGAATGCTTAGCAGAGACACACACACACACACGCATATGTGTATATGTATGTATGAAAGCAGAGAAATGGGAGGCCATAAAAATATGTTACAATGCTTCATCGTTGCCATATAAAAGAAATTATAAGAAAAAATTTGCCCTGTCTGTCTGAGTATATATGTATGCTACTCTCTCTGTGTGTGTGTGTGTGAGATGGCAACGCGATGCCACAATTTCCGCAATTAAATAAAAACGCAAACTTAAGCCGCGGGCGGCGAGTGGTGGTAAAATGAATGTCGAGTGTGTCGCTGTGGCGAAATATTTACATATGTTGTTGCTGGCTGCGGTTGCTGTTGCTCACACAAACACAAACACACACACACACACACACAGGCACACACCAACACCAAACACTGAGAGAGAAACACACCTACGCAGCGACACGCAACGCGTTGACTCTTTTTGATTTGAACCTCAGCACCTACCATCAAAATGTGCCCTGTGCGTGTGCGTGTGTGTGTGCGTGTGCGTGTGTGTGGGTGTGTGTGTGTGTGGGCTCTTAGTTCATTTGAATATCATACACATGCAATGGGGCTGTAGATACACACGCATGTTAATAGCTATCAACACCGTTGGCCTCTGTTTATTTCTGGCACGTATATTTAATATTTCTTGCTGGCTTTTTTGCCATTTGAAGTTAACTTTTTGCCGTTTGTCTTGCTGGCAATGGCAATGGCTGTGGCAGGGCTGAAGGCAAACAGCTCAGAAACGAATATTTTTGGCAGTCGAGCAACCAGGCCAAAAAATCAAATAACAGCACAAAAACAAAACTTTGCTCATTTGTTGCTAACTGCGTACGGTGAATGGGAATGAAGGAGAGAGAGGAGTAAGAGGCAGACAGTGAGTGTGAGAGTGAGAGCAAGTGATACAGGCAATGCAGTACGCATTTTTGTATCATTTTATCTTTGGAGGCTGCCGCTGCTGTTGCTGGCAGTTAAAAGTACAAATTACAAATATCAACAGCAGCAGCAGCAGCAGAGCAAAGTAAACTCCTTGGCTGGGCCTCAAAATATGCTTTTAATTTTATATGCATAACAAATTTACGTAAAGTGCGCTCAGCCAGCGATCGTCAGGTGTCAGCAGAGAGAGAGGGAGAAAGAGAGAGGAGAGAGAGAGAGAGAGAGAGATGCTGACTAGGTCGTTGAGCTGCCACGAGGGTCGGCCTATGCTTAGCTTGCCATTATATTAAAATTGCGTCTACGTGAGGGTTCAAATTTATGCCAGACTGCCAGACGGACTGACAGTGTGCCAGACAGCTGGGTACGGCCTAACTACCCGTCTGCTGTGAAAAGTGAATTTTGATAGATGATGTGTGATGTGTGTGGCCTGTGCTCGACATAAATATAAATATGCTGCTGCCTCAGAGCTGCCTCCTGATTTATTTGGCAATGCGAAATGCAAAATTATTTTACATTGCGCACTAGTTACAACTTGCTGGCGCCCTTTTTAATTAAACGAAATGTACTTACGGTCTATAGCTCACACGCCACAATGCCCGCCCGAGTGGCGACGTGATTATATATGTGCCACAAAACACGGCCGCAACGCACTTTGGTGGCCAAATAAAAACCATAAATCCCTCAAAAATTGATGTTAAGCTCAGGACTTAAAACGACACACGCAAACACACCCACACACATGCAAACACACACACACATATATAGACATAGGCAGACAGACACGTACGCATAAAGCACTTTTAAGCTCGCTTAATGTGATGCACAGCAGACGAAATCTGTGGCAGTCACCTTTACGTCGATATACGTGGAGGAAGTATAATAATGTACACATATGAATATATACATACATATATATTTATATAGAAATAAGAATAAAAAATATAGCACTTAATTAGCAACCTTGACTTTCAGCGCTGCTGTTAAATGTTGAATTTAAAGCCGCTTCAACTGCTGGCAGCTGGCTTTAAGCAGATTTCCAGGTGGCAACTGGCAACTGGCAGCTGGCAAGCCAGGTGGTTACCTTAGGCGAACCACCCGCTGCTTGCTGCGCTGGTATTTTGCCTTTTGCTGTGCTGGAATTTTGCGCAAATAAACACACACAATTTTTAATTTACCTTTTGCGCGCTTCGCTTGGCGCATTTTTTCTCATTTGAAGCGAAATCGAGACAGCTAGAGACCCATAAGCAGCGGTTGCCCCACAATTTTCGTGGTGCCTGACTGTGGCTACAACTGTAACTGTGGTTCTCTCTCTCTCTCCCTCTCTCGTTCTCTCTCTGTGGCTACTGCTGGCAGTCATTGGCATCGCTGCAGCTTTTTGTCTTGTGCTGAATTTTTAATTTGCCTGGCAAGCATCGAAAGAAAACGGCAGCAGCTACGAGCTGCGAGAGCTGTGAGAGCTGTGAGTTTGGGTTAAGTGTCTGCTTTTACCTTTTCCACATTTGATGAAGGTCAGGCCCAAGTGATTCAACACCATCGGCAACAGTAGCCGAAGGATAAGTGCTGAGTTCTTCTACTCGGCTGCGCTATGTATGTATCTCGGCTCGAGTGCGCTACAAATTGAAATATTACGTTGAGACAGACAGAGGACAGCAGCTGCTGCTGCTGCAGCAATGTGCCACATTCGTATGGACACACATGCGGCATTAAATTTACATTTACTGCTTCTTTTGTGAGGCGTCTCATTGAATTTAATTACAATTTTAACGGCTATAAACGCACAATGCTCAACTATTGACACTGCCTGAGAAAATGGCATGCGGTGAGCGCATGGCCAACGGCACGTATACGCAATAACGCGAAAGTGGCATACGCGCTGCACAAATATATGGCAACATTCAGTGGTGCACCAAACGTGTGTGTGGCAGCGAGTGGGGTGCGGAGTGCGGAGCGGAGTTCAGCAATGCAGGGGCAAGAAATGCTGACCCAGTTTGACTTTGGCTTCATAACTAATTCACATACACAAACACACATGCACACACGCACACACACGTGGGCAGATCAGGCAGAGTACATAAAGCATCCCTGTAACACGGACCGTCTAGCACCTGTGCGCGTTGTGTACACACACACACACACACAGCTGGCCAGGTGGGTTGTTGGATCGGGTGTTGCAATATAATTAAGCTGAAATAACATAAGAGCATTGTGCGTGCGTGTGTGTGCGTGTGTGTGTGCCTGAAAAGTTTAAAATTGATGCGACTTATCCGTTAGCGAATACTTTAAGACGAGCTCAATGAGAGTAAAGAAAAATGGTGAAATGCTTAGGTAAATAATACAAGACAAACACTCGTAGATAAGAATGGCAAATGATAAATGGGTAAAAAATTAAGCGTACGTTTATTCTAGCCCCAGCCGCTGTCCCTCAATCAATTTTGCATAGGACAAGTGCAGACGTTGAATGAAAATTTTATTCTGATTAAAATCATGCAGACCTGTACATATGTCATGCATAGTTCGACTGTCACAAGAAGCACGGGCAAACACTTGGGGTCAAAGGCTCCTTTTCTTGGCCACTAAAAGAAATTCCAATTCAAATGCGAATACGAATGCGAATGCGAATGCTAAGGCGAATGCGAATCCAAGCTAGTCATACATGTACATGTGTGCAAACTCAATCTAAATGCTATAAACTGCAAGACGTACTCGACGTTGTAGACGTCGTCTGTGTCGTCGTTGAGCTTGTCATGTGACAGGACCAAGGACTTGGCCGGACTACGTTGCTGCAGACTATGCCATACCATACCATATGTCGATAAAAAGGCATACGGAAATTTTTATGTCCCTCAACGTCAACCTCATTGCAAATTGTTATGTATGTCGTCCGTGTGGGTGTGGGTGTGTGCGTGTGTGTAATGTAGTTTGCTGTATGTGTGCGTCCTTTTACGGCATTTGCAGTTTTCTTACCGGCAAACCAATCGATTTTGTAGTGCCTGCTCGAGAACGTCTTGGGGCCGAGCATTGAGTTCATTTTTTAATGACTAATTCTGCCAGGCCATTTAATTGGCCAGTGTCCGTTTGGTCTGGCCCCAATCAATCAATCAATCAATCAATACATCAATCAATCAATCAATCAGCTGTATTTGTAGCCCGCTAGTTGCAAGCATTTTGCAATTCTGATGACCATTTGATATTTTTATGGCGACATCGCGCACCGCATCGAATTGGGCCGAGCAAAAACTCAAACTCAACCCGAACCTGAGCCCGAAACGGAACGGAACGGAACGTAACGTAACGAATCGAATCGATATTTATGATTATTTAATAAACTCAATTATATGGCCAGCCGCTGCCATTGCGTGTCACGCTCCCTCACTCACTTCCCGCACAACCACACTCCCCCCACTCCATCTGTAAGAGAGGTTATTGCGCTCGGAGTTTCTTTTGAATGATAGGCAGGTTGTAGACTCATTCAACTTGCAGGCAACTGGCATTTTTAATTTGTTGCTAATTTGACATTTAAATGTATACGAAAAATGCAATGAAAGCCCCATTAACAGTGGCCACTCAATAAAATATTCATAATTCCATTTGCGTTCAGTTTGTTTTTGTTTTTGGTTTTCGGGTTTTTTTTTTTGTCGTCTCCATTTTTATTTTTATTTTCAGTTTCATTTCCTTTTTTGCGTCTCAGAATTTTATGCACTTTAGCCAAACTTTTTACAGTTTGCCATTTGGCATGGATAAATGGATAGCATTTGGCTGAGAAGAGCGGGTAATTTGGGGAATCATTGGTGGAGCGGAGATGGCAAAATTGAAATGGTGCCAGGGCAGGAGCAGGGGCAGGGGCAGGGGCAAGATTCGAGTCGATGCCAGCTGGGCAGTTATTATCGATGATTTTCAAGATGAATTTTTAATTTGAATTTCGATGGCTCTCTGGTTTTCCCTTTTCATTTCGGGTATTTTTTGTATAGAAGTCTCGATGGACATGAAAAGCTCGTTAGCCGCTTTGAATTCATTTCGACTCCGACAATGCCACACAAGTGCAACAAACTCAATGGAGTGGCATGTTTATTTACTGTGTCCCCGTGGCCAATTCCGAAAAAAAAGAAGAAAAGAAATAAATGCTGTTGTTCGCTATATCTATTCCTGTTTACGGCACGTAGCAACGCTCAGCAAACATTTAAAACAAGTCAAGCTGCCGTGCCAAGATAACAAACTTATTCACACACACACACAGATACAGACACACACACACATACATATACACCTCCGTGCTGTCTGCAAGTGAATAAAATACAAAACAAAACCTCAATTCAAAGTGAATAAAAATTGTTTTACAGCTGACGTTTGCTTTGCATTTCAAATAGTTCAGAGACTCCGACTCGAGTCCGACAACCATGCAGACAGCCCCAGCAGCCCCAACCGCCCCGCCTCGAAATGGAATTCAGTGCATGTCAAACTGCTAGCAGGATGACTTGTCCCCGACCCGATTCTTTAACCATCTACTCCCAACTAATTCCCGTCGCTGGCTCGAAAGGTCATCGTGTTAATTGGAGCGTAAGTGATGGCACCTGCCGCTATCTCCGCCTAGCCACCACATTTGCCCATGTGTGGCCAGTGAAGCGTTAAGTGTTGCTTACCAACACTGCATCCACTTAGCTGCAGCCAATATATATATATACATATATTTAGATATACACTCTGTAAATAGCAAAGGTGTGCAGAACGCAGCTTTGCAAGTGACAGCAAAGCATTGTGCACATAGACTTTAAATTTATTAATAATAATTAATTTAATTATGTAGAGGACATATCTGAATTTCTTATACATTATTTATTTGATATTATATAATAATTAATGTCTTTCATGGCAGTTTAGGCTAGAGGATCTCTCACTTTACTCACCCGATCGGCCTATGGTTAGATTCAGGTCTGTGTCCACGGCCGTTGTGGCCGATGATAGTGACTTGTCGGTGGGCAGGGCCGGCGGCGGCAAGGGCAGCGGGCCCACTGTCGAGGTGGTTGTCAAATCGCAGCACTCGCGCTCCGGAAACTCGCTGCAGCGTGCCAGGTGTAGGGCCCCGCCAAAGAGCATGACCCAAACACTGAGGCAGCATGACAGAATTTTTAGATTTTTAATGCGAAAGCGGGTCATGTTGGCCGCTTTATCGGGGCGCGCTTTGTTCCCGTGGACGGTGCTGGAGACGCAGGCGTTGCGTCCGACAGGTTGATGATTTTAATATCTCTCCCACTATTGTCGACACTTTGTGTTCTTCCTTTAACTTTGTAGCTCGCGAATCCTTTCGCACTTTATAAACATCTATTTGTGAATGTATGAGTGCTTTTAATGTTCCATTTGTGTCAGCAATGGCATAATTGTTGTTGCTGCTGCTGCTGCTGTTGCTGCTGACAACGTTGACTTAATCCCAAACTGAGCTCGCTTCATTATGTATATTTTTTTTGTTTGCTTTAGTTTGCACAGTGCTCGACATAAAAATGCTTTGTATTACACCTGCTTACAATATATTTTACTATGTTGTGTAATCAAGATTTTTGCCATAAAAGGAAGAGCGTAAAAAATGAATATTTCAAGGTTCGTTTTCTGTTTTCTTTTTTAATTTTTATATTTTTGCTGTTGTTTTCATTGACTTTAAAACATTGTCTAAATTGTTGAAAACGAAAATCTCTTGAAATAGACAGCAACCAGAAAGAAATAGGGCGAGAGAGAGGGAGAGAGAGAGAGAGACGAGCAGTCAGCCAGACAGACCGACTATGAACAGCATTTACAATTACTTTCGACAAAACTTCTATAGACAACAATAGACATAATGCAGCAATAACGCCAACAACACAAATACTCGTATCCATAGGCGGCCTTAAAAACGGAAACACACACATACACACACACACCAAACGAGGCTCCAGAGACAGTATGGGCAGAGAGTGAGAGGGGCTAGCGGGTGCCATGATGGAAGAGTCGCCCACAGCAAACGCTGAATAACATAAAAAACTTTTTCATTTACAATTTGCTCACTGGGTCTATGGCAATGCAGCCAAAGTAGCAGCAACAACCACAACAACAAAAGCAACGACAACGACAACAACTAACAAGAAATGTTGAAAAGTTTTAGCGAATGCGAAAAGTTGTTGTTGCTGTTGTTGTTGCTGCTGTCGCGACTTGCTGCGGTTGTTGCGTTGTGCCAACGTTTTACAATTGTTGCCATTGCTGTCGCTCTTGTTGTAGTTGTTGTCGTTGGCCAACTGACTGGGCAATGCCGCCTAGAATCGGGAACCATGGCGTATGCGCAATGTGCAGCGACTGCGTTCAAGCTCAACTCAGTTAAATTAATTCACTTTGCTGCGCTTTTTATCGAACAAATCGCGAGCAAAGCAAATGTTGACTGAATCAATAAAAATATAATTTGCTGTGATTTGGCTCAAAGAAAAATGCAAACTCCCCCCGCCACCCCCTGCCCCCAGCCGTCAGCCACTCGCAAGCGCTAATGCACTCACAAGTGCCGGAAATCGTCAGCAGGGGGAAAGCAAACACTTCTGTGCACAATCATGTAAACAAACAGGCGACGGCGTTGGGACAGACAGCAGGCAAATGCCGCGTGCGTCTGCTCGAGCGTTAAAAAATTATTACCAAACAACAATGACAACAACAACAGCAACAACAGCAACAGCAACAACGTTGACAACAAACAACGATGAACATACAGATACAGACATGTTGCAGTCAATCACCAGCGGGCGCGAGTGCACAGGCGACGAAAGTTGCTAGTCAACGAAGCGAACGTAGTCAAACACAGTGACACACACAGACACACACGCACACACACACACACTTATAGACATTACCAGTGCATAGTTGAGAGGAAGGAAACTGCAAGGCGCGAAGGCGTTTTCTGCATTTCCCTTGTTGTTTCTGCTTGAAATGATTTTTTTCCTGCTGCTGCTGCTGCCTCATGGAACATAACGAGCCGCACACCACGCAATAACATTTTTATACCCTGAACCCATTGAAAATGGGAAATCAGGGTATAATGGTTTTGTGAAAAGTATGTAACAGGCAGAAGGAGGCGTGGCAGACCCCATAAAGTATATATATTCTTGATCAGGGCGATGAGCTGAGTCGATATAGCCCTGTCCGTCTGTCCGTCCGTCCGTCCGTCCGTCCGTCCGTCCGTCCGTCCGTCTGTCCGTCCGTCCGTATGAGTGCGTCGATCTCAGAAGTTACTAGAGCTAGAGAGCTGAAATTTTGTATGTAGACTCGTGTATACCTTACGCAGTACGAGTTTATCATATTTTTTCGATAACTCATTCGATATCTTTTTTATCGAGGATAATCGATAAATTTGTATTGTTTTTTCAGTCTAATTTGAAGACTTTTAAACATAGAGTGTTCAGATTTGTTGTGTATATACATTCGATGGATACACACATTATGTCATTCACAGATTTCGGATACCACGCCCCCTTCGCCCCCAATTCATAAAAAACGTATTTCAAATACTAGAGACTTGTGCTTTGGAATGTACACCCATTTACACATTATGATTACGCTCTGAAAGTTTCATTAAGATCGTACGTCTACAAAAGAAATTATTCAACAAATAAATTCGCATAATATGGCCCACGCTGCAGCGCAGCCCAAGCGCAATCGCTGCTTACTGCGCAGTTAGCAGAGTTCGGGCTTAAGCGAGCGTGTGGATGCATGTGTATATATGTGGGCATAAAAGAACTGCAGAATGATTAGAATATCAGCTTGGAGGGTTCAGGGTATCTCCTAGTCGAGCAGTCTCGACTAGA
>JAWNOM010000130.1:0-21575 GCA_035045965.1 Drosophila aldrichi
AATATACGCATATAGAAATACGTGTGTTATGCAGAAAATGTGGAATATATTTCAAAAAAATATATAAAATATATACAGTAGAATCCGGTTATAACGACTCCGCTTAAAGCGTCCAACCGGTTATGTCGACGAAAAATTCTGGTCCCCAGACAAACATTTCTGAGCAAACTTATACGGTTACAGCGACATTCGGCTATAACGACGCAAAAACGACGGTCCCTTGAGTGTCGCTATAACCGGATTCTACTGTATATATAAAATAAATACAATATAAAGTTTGTATAATAAAATTTTTCAATTTCAACTGAGAACTGAGAGCATTGTTATTATTATTTGTCGACTCTTGAATTTTTAAATAAATCGATTTTTGGGTAAACAAAAATTAAATAGTTAATATTTTGAGGGATGTATTAAAGCTTTATTTTTGGCGTCAATAAACAGTTGAAGTTTAATGTGATATAGAAACTTCTCTTGAACAATCTCTCTTAGGATCATTTGAAATCAACTCATATATAATGTCATCTAATGCCTGAACTCAAGAGAGGCAAATGATATATGCAGTTTCTTTGAAAAATTCACATCACACAAACTATGAAATTTATTTCACTTCCTCAACTTATCTTATACCACATTGATGGCATACCATAGAGTTTTCAATATAAAGAAAGAGTATTTTTTTATTTTTAATATTTAATCCTAACCCCAGAAAAGTTTCCTGCCGCTCAACTTGTTTTGCTTTGCAACCCAGAGCGTTCCTCGAAGCGCTTTGGGTTTGTTAATGGACCGGAGTGTTTTCGGCACAGCTGAGTGATTGTAATCACCGAGAACTTTGAATTTTAAGCAGCTTAAAATGGCGGACCACAAGAGCACAACTACACAGGCAGCTCAAATATGTGTGCGTGTGCGCATAGCTCGACTTACTTTGTTAAAGTTGCTTGCGAACTTCTGAAGCTGAGGTAGCCATAGTTGCCCCTTAAGCGGATTGGTTAGAGCCAAACAATAATAAATATAGGCAGGCTGCATACAAACGAAACTGATTGAAGGCGGGCAGAGCTTAGCTTCGGTTCATAAATACCAAAATATTACTGTAACCAGCCAGAGACTGGGCCAAATCAGCTTAAAATAGAGAAGAGTTACTCCATGCACATAACTCGAATGGGGCTAATGAGAATTGACTGAAACTCAATTTAAAAGTTAAGCTGTTGCTGAACTTTCTGTCACTGTGTGTGTGTGTGTGTGCGCGCGCGTTATGTGAAGCGAAAGGACAGTAAATTAAGAGCTTAAACAATTATCTAATAGACATGCCACAAAATTAGTTTAAGCACTTGTGCTGCGACAGACAGAGCCAAAGGAGAATGACGAAGCCACAAAGGGACATTCCAATTACAGTAAAAACAGCAGACAGGCATTAACCCTCACACACACACACACAGATAAATCATTTTAAAAGTATTTCCAGAGGGTGCAATGCGAAGTGAAGCGAGAAAATGCAGCCAAAGCAACAGGGACACAATGTTGCTGTACACACAAATAGAACCACTGCAGTGGGTAGCAGAAAAAAAAATCGAGCAGAACTTTAAGGTGGAACAGCTTGCCCAGAATGAGAACTTTATCTGCACCCGCTACACGCTCAAATCTATGTCCCTGAGCCTATCGAGCCAGAATTCGTGTACAACACAGGGCTAAAAGTGATTTCAACTGCAGTTTGCACACAGTCAGCTCGTCAGCTGCTCATATGAATGCCCCCTGCGGGGCTGTAAGCGAAATGCGTGTCAACTATTTGCCATTTGCCATTTTCTATTTTCCTACTTTTTTTTTTTTTTTTTTGCGAACGCAATATTGAAAATGAAAAGTTAAACAACGTTGCAGCTGGCCTACACATACGCTAAATGAATGCAAATGGAAATGGAAGAGCATAAAGGCCGAGAGGAGCCGGCTCACCTGGCCTCACGTGGCAGCTTATGTGGTCTCTGGCCTTTTGGCAATGTGCCAAAAACGGAAGTTACGCTAACGTGATGCGATGTGTGTGTGCGTCGGGGGGGCATGGTCAGCCAAAAGCTCTTATTGATGATTTAACATACTCTAAACACTAATTGACAGCGCTGCAGCACAATCAGTAAATTCCAATTAGGCCACAATTGATTGTGTCGCCGGCAAACTGTGGATAATCAGCTTATGCCAAAGCCATCAAATGCCGTCACATAATCAGGCTGGACCATAAAACGGGCAGCAAATCAAGAGTGCCACGACGAGTTCCGATTCCATTTTGGAGAAATTCTGGGAATAAAATGTATGTGGCTTAGGGGAGCAATCAGCATGGCACACACACAACAATAAAAGAGCAAAGCATATCGAAAAACATATAAACTCTGGTCGCCGCCTCCTGCTGCCGTCAGCACATTTAAATTCATTTGCTGAAACAATTTGAAAAGCCCAAAAGCTGATGCACGCACATAGAGTCGAAAGCGTAGCATACTTACCTTGCTCCTTGTTTTGGCCCAAAACATTTTATTGGCCTCAACCCCCACCCCCCACGACCACACATGTAATATGCGAATATGTGGCAAGCGAATAACGAACTTAGATCAGTTAACTTCTCTTTTTCTTTCATTCTCTTTTGTTGCTCATTGCTGTTCTGTTTTTTTTTTTTTCTTCTGCTTTACCTTCGGCCTTCTGCCAGCTGCCTGGCTGGCTAAGAGTTTTATCACCGCTTCGCTCCTTGTTCTGTGCAACGGGCTCGTTATGTGCTTATTCAATTTGGCCGCCACCGCAACTTCTGATGCGGATGCGGATGCTGCTGCTGCTGCGGATGCTGCTCATGTGGGGCACCCACTTTAAGCTGGCACTGTGGGCACTTTTTTTATGGCAACACTGCACAGAGCCTTATCAGGCAGCGGCACGTCTGCCAAATGGACAACGTATGTGCCCAGCCACTGCAGCACTTCAGTTTTTTATGCGGCCTGCTGACTCAGCAAGGGTTGCCTAGGCCAAAAAATGTAGGCACGAAATGGGACTTGTGTGATATTCGACTATTGTGGCAACTGTGCGCCTGGCTGATTGTTTCGTGCATGCCAAAAGCGTATTTCATGGGCTGCACATGTGAAGGACCATAATTGTTATATTAAGATCCGTTGCGGCGTCTTTTATGTACCATCCACCTTCAGTTTAAGATCTCGACTATAAATGTTTATGAGGAGCCGGCTTTTGTGGGGCCATTTGGAACAGCTTCCGCAGCTGGCTCAACAGCTGGGCTTATCTGCGCTGAGCACACAACACGAGACTTCTGACAAATTAGCTGCAAGCGGACGAGGTCAACATTAAAGCGAGGCAAGAAAATCTTGGTAGAACTAAGAACAGCAAAGTCAGCGAAAGAGTAGAGAGTAGAGAGTGGAGCAGAGAAACAAACTATTTAGCTGGATAACAGTTTATATCAGCGATATATATTATAATCGAAAGATTATGGAAATGGAATTGCAAGGCGCATGAAAGGACTCGCATTGAAGCTCAGGTTGGCTAGCTGGCTGACACATTAATTGCGCACTTAGTGCACGTTAAGCGGCTTAGAATCGATAAGCTGCCTGGCTGCGGTCGTGGTTAAGGAGAGCAGCTGCAGCAGGCAGCCTGTCCGCCTGCCCGACTCCTGCTACACACTCACCTTGGGTGAACTTTAAGTGCGTTGCAGATTGTTTGTCTATTTGCTACAGTTATTTAATTGTTAGCTTATTATGTGCATTAATTACAGCGCCAGGTAGAGGCAGAGCCATTGAGGCGTGATAACTACAGCGAATAACCGAGTTGTAATTATAAATGATTTGCCATTTGTGCATTTGTGCTGGCCAAGTGACCTGAAAAGTACAGTTCATTGTCCAGTTGTCAATTAAAATCAATTTGAATAGCATATACAAGGCATTTAAGTGAACAAGCTCAACTTAATCAAGCATATTGCTTAACTGAAGAGAGAGTGACACATAGACATAGAGAGAGAGAGAGAGTGAGAGAGAGAGAGAGAGAGAGAGTATCTCATTAGTGGCAGCAGCCACTACAACAATAAAAGTGCTAATGGGCTGCTTGCCTCAGACAGCAAAAGCCTTTGCCTACTTTTGTGCGCAAGATATTTCTATAAGTGCATACTTACATATATATACATACATATATCTATAGCTATATGTGTGTGTGTGCATTAAATGTCACATCTTATAGGCTGGCAGACCCTCTCCACCCATCCACTTGAACAGATTCGCACGCACCTTCAGCTACCGCTCCTGCTCCTCCTCCTGCTGCTGCTGCTGCTGCTACTCCTCCTCCTGCTCCTGCTGCTGCTGCTTCTGCATATGTATGAACTTTCACGCATCGTTTGTGACTTCAAGACGCCTGAAGTCCCATTCAGTAAGCACGAAAATGTGTTTCACTCTCACTCTCCCTCTCACTCTCTCGCTGTGTGGGTGTGTGTGAGTGTGTCAGGCTATTACCATATTTCATGCTCCACAAGAGTCTATTTCAGTTGTCAGAGCCGATTTTCGCAGCGCAAGTAAGTTAGATGTTCCCAAAAAAGGCTACGGCGTATTCTAGCTAAACTGACAGACGCACGTACACACACACACACACACACACACACACACATGTGCAGAAAGAGAATCACTGACAGAGTGACTGACGCAGGAAACAACAAAAATAACTGATATATCAATACGAACTGCTGCTACTCCTGCTGCTCCTCCTGCTCCTCCTGCTCCTACTCCCCCTCCTGCTGTCAATCAGTGTGGCATTTGCATTTGCTCGCCCAACTGCGGCTAATGGCTAGCCAACACACAGCTCGACAACTGGCTAATTCCATTTGCTGCTGCCACAAAGCCCAAAAGGTGCAAAATTTGTTGCAAAACCAAAAAATCAAATATGCAACGACCTGCGGCAGCTCCCCTGACAATTGCCACAGAGCGTCGAGCGTCGAACGCCGAGCGCTGGTCAAGCCTTGTTTGCATATTATTATGAATTCAAAGGGACTTTTTTCTGCCAGCCGGAAGCCTGTGGAAAATTCAATTTTCAACTGCATACCAAATGTTTGACAAAGGTTTTTTAGTTGTGAATATTGATTAATAAAAATCTTTCTTTTTTTTTTTTTTTGGTAATTTCATTAATTCATCTATTGTGATTACAATTGCCAGCTGGACGATTTTTAATTTCAGCATAAGCCAACAAATCGCTGCACATCAAAGTTGAGCACACTCCCACGCACACGCACACACACACATTTATTAATATGTGTGTGTGTGTGTGTATCCTTGCGAAAGTCAGGCCAAAGCGAAATCGGCCCATTTGTTTGCTGAGTTGGAACGTTGAGTGCCGTCTGACGGCCCTGCAGCAGCAAAGTAGATCAAGGCAAGTTTTAGCAACAAAAAAAAGTGGAAGAGAGAGAGAGGGAGAGAGAGAGGGAGAGTGGGGGAGAGAGAGAAACAGATTCCAACTGCAAACGTAGGTTCAACATGAACAAGCCAAACTTCAGGCTGAACGAAACAGGACGAGTTGCTGGTGACGTTTGAGCCTCGGTATTTATTACAGGGGCTTACAAGTTTTTTTTTTTTTTTTTTGGCCCGGCTTTTGTCTGATTTGGCTAGCTTTATTTGCTTTATTTGAACTTTTCAGGCAAGGCAGGGCAAGGCAATTTCGCAGGCTTTATGATGCCATGATCGTTGGGCCACTTTCGCTTTGGGTATCATTTCCTGTTTATCGGTGAGACGGCAGCAGTTTGACAAATATGCGGCGTTTTGGGCTCCTGGAATGCGGTCAGTGTAACACTTTGGAGCACATTTAGCATTTCAAATGGGCCGCCAATGGCGGCAATGTGGCCAAGTTTACAAGTTGCATATATTTTCTTGGGCCAACTTTGGCAATAAATTTTAAGTCTAGGTCTGGCCGAAACTTTTTCGGGTTGGCCATTGTGTAGCGCGCCCCCTTAGCCCGACTCGTGGAGGGAGCCCGCCGGACGCATTAACAATGAAATTTCAAGCTACTAACTTAAATTTGAAGGCACCGCCATTCCATACAGACACAGACAGCCTTCCCATATATATTTATATCCGAGCACATATCCTCTGAAGGCCATGTGCTCAATGTCCTTACGAGTTTATGTTCGTTTTGTTTTCCCTTTAGTTTCGTTCTTCTTGCTGTTTATTGTCGCGTTAACGGCAATTTTCGTGCATAAAGTTTTATTCTTGTTTCGGTTTCGATTTCGCTTTCGATTCTTGTACGTTTCATTTAGCCTGGCCCCATCAGCCCCATAAGCTGCGGCTGTCTGAGTTTTTGTCTAACTATGACTGGGTGTGTGTGTGTGTGTGTGTCTCTGTGTGGCTGTTCGTGTCACTGAACGGTAAATTCAAATTAACATTTAATTTATCGCTGTCACCGTTATGGCTGTCGCCTGTCATGGTATCCTTGCAAGAAAAGTCTGTTTGCCGAGCAATGTTTCGAATTTATTGAGGAAACTCGTTTTGCTGATTTGTGCCTTAAACAGTGCGACGGCTGTCAGCCTTGCCAGCTCATATTTGGCAGGCGCTATCAACAAGCGAAAAGGACATGCGACAGCACAAAATGTGGGCCCAAACCAAAATGGCCAACAGTTGACGTAGATAGGTGCAGGTGAGGAGCGAAACTGTGAATTTTGTAAGAATCCTTTATTTTTCATCTCCTGACATTTCTTGATTATGCTATATAATATTATAAATAAATTATTATTATATAAATAATGTTAATTTTCTAAGTAAATAAATTTTCTATTAATTTTAAATATTATTTACTTTATATTAGAAATATTATATCTATAACAGATGGAAGATGGAGAAGCAGAAGAACTATGAAAACATACAAAAATATGTACTTTCAAATGATTTTTAAGATTTTTCATCTCCTGATTATGTTTTATAATATTAGAAATAATAATAGTAATATTCATCTTATAAATAAACTTTCTAGTCATTTTATAAATTATTTATTTTATATTAGAAATATATAAATATTTTTTATATCTATAAGAGATGGAAGATGGAGGAGCAGAAGATCTGTGAAAATACCGGAAATCATTTTCAAATGATTTTTAGATTTTTCATCTTAATAAATTATGAAAAAAATATTATAAATAAAATAAATAAGTATTATTAATAAATTAAAATAAAAAAATCCAATTTTGTATTTATTTTGTATAATAATAACAATAATATTAATATTATTATTATTAAATAAATAAATGTGAAATTCGTTTTATATATTTTATTTTATTTATTTTTATTATAAATATTTATATCGACTTCTCCGTTGCATTCTTGCGAGTTTTTAGAAATCTGTGAAATTTCCAGAACCGTTAAATACCTAAACAGCTTTTGGTATGCGCATGGAAAATCGTTCGGTTAGTCGACTAATGCTGTGACTAAGGGCAGAATTGCGAATATCGCTGCTATCACGAGCACACAGTGCGGCTACGTGACTTTTTTGCTTGTGCCATTTGTCAAGCGAGTCGGAGCGAGTCGGGGCGAGTCGAGGCGGCATAACAGAGTCTCTGGCGCCAGAGTTATTTCAAATGGTATCTGAGGCTTGCTGCACACAAGTTTTTCATTAAAGGAACAAATTTTAATTTTAATTAGACCCAAACGAGGCTAAGTACGTACAGTGCGAGAGAACAGAGCGCATGCGATTAAACGCGTACTCCGGCGCCCACACACACCAGCCCATGGACCACGCCCAGTTAGAAAGACCGCGAGGCATTTGAGTGCTGTTGCCGAGAGTAGTGCTGGGAATTTGTGCCACACAAACATAAAATGTTGTCGAGCACGCCGTGTTGCACATAAAAGTGTGCAGGAGCCGAAACGTGAAGCGACAGCATTACGCATTCAGCAACACCTCGCTGTGAGATAGAGCCGTACAGTGGAACCAGTTACAGTGGGACAGATGCACGTGTATTCACATTTTTCCGCTTTACAATTTATGCACAAAAAGATACAGTCGATGCCCCACACCGCACTCCAGCCCCAGCTACATGGATGTTGTCAGTCGGGTTCTGAAGAGAGAAAGAGAGAGAGCGAGAGCAGTTGAGTGAGCGAGCTGGCAACAGCTGCATTCAATTTCAGTGAAAAGCGCTGCACATTCAATGGTTGCAGCTGCTGCGCCTTGCATTTGCCCAGCTTGGCTTTAGAAAATGTCTCGTATCTCGGCTATTGAATGCGGTTTTGGCTAGAGATAGAGAGAAAGAGAGAGAGAGAGACAGAGACTGCATTTAAGAAATGGATTTATCCCATGTGAGAATTTATCACAAATTAATTTAAACACTTTGCAATCAAATCAACTGCTGGTTAATGCAGTTGACATCTATTCCATTTAGTTACTGCTGTAAAATCCCAAGCTGAACTTAGATCAAGATTTAATATTCTAATGGAAAATTAAATGAATTTAAATTTTATATTATTTTTGATAAAATTTCTAATATGTTAAACTTGTCTAGAATATTTCTTGTTGCCTTCTAGCCAGCCTTAACAGAAATTAAGCTTCATTCATATTTCTTTGAGCGTAAAATGTATAAAATAATTGACATGAGCCTAGAATATAGCCACAGTCTCTGGCTAGCGGCATTCGTGAAAATATCTACGATCTGAACAAAACCACATTTACCAAGCGAAATAGTTCTAGTCTAATGCTTGGCTGCTGCGAAAAGCTAAAGTGAAAAGCGCGTGAAATGCGACGTCAAGCCGCAAGTGACAGACAATCTACGTGTATTAGATGCAGCATGTTGTTGTTGTCTTGTGGCTTTTATGGGTGTTGTGGGTGTTGCTAGAGCAGTTAACAGTAAAGTTGACGCCAGCTCAGACAGGCTGGATGATGAAAAAAATAAAAGTCAAGCGTAGCAAGAGAGAGAGAGAGAGAGAGAGAGCTGGCAGTGAAATGGGTAAGAAACAAAGTAGATAACATTCATAAAAGAGCATCAACAGGGGCTGACCCCTCCCCAACTGTTCTACCTGGCTATCGTTGGCATTTTGAAAGCACTGACTTAAATCATTTGGTTTTTTTTCCATCACTCACTCAGCTCGTCCTATTTATGGACAGCTCAGACAGCCAACAAATAGTCGCTTGCTAGCTGTAGCTGTGTTGCGTTTTATTTGCTTTTAATTTCTTTTCAATTTGTGCAAAGTGCTCACGGTGTCTGCAATCAGGCAAGGAAATACCTGTTGGCGTTAAGTAAATCTGTCAGGCAAGGGCAGAGAAATATGCAAGACAACAGAAGCAGTTGTGGAACCACTTTAAATCAGTCTATATATGGTATGCATTTCACAGTCCATCATCATAGGGAGACTATTCTGTCTTGCTTTTAACGAGAGCTCAATCCAGCTCCCTTTCTCTTGTCAAATTAAAGACTAAAGGAATGGACACACGAATCGTCCTCTTTTCATATTTTTGCAGTGAACACCCCTACTGCAAATAAACAGGTCAACAAGTCAGCTGCCACCGCAGCAGCAGCAGCAGTGAAACAGTCCGAGAGCAATGGGCCATCATAATGTCAAACAATTTATCAACGTAAAATATCGCGACACAGTTTTCACACGCTGCGGCCAACCGACAAAAGTGTCAAATTCGATATTGTCGCACAGCAGAGCTAATTGCATTTGGCCCCAAATTTGTGGGCGTTAATTATGCGACCACAAAACGCTTACGCGTTAATTTAATGTGTCAAATTTAGTCTACAAAATTAAACACAGCAAAAAATAAAAAAAATTAAATGCATGTAATAAAAGCCTCAATTCGGAGCTGTCAAAAATATTCATGTAAATTATGAATGTTTGTTTTATGACAACGTTCCTAAAAAAAAAAACTAGCTAAAAAGCCAATTTTACTTCTATATAATGCATAGGGATGTGCTGGTACCTTTAATACTCTGTTTTTCTTTCTATTCAACTTTATCACATAATAAACGCATAATATATTTTACGTCTTATATTAAATTAAACAAGTTGTATTTACGACATGAAAATATCATAAATTATTTGTAGGACGTGTTAAATAGAATATTTTGAACAGCGGCATGAATTATAATAGAGCATGAATAATAATGAGCATTCAACACAATAGCGATACGATTTTATGAATATCGTTTGAGTGGAGGTGGTAAACTAGTTATTTATATGTAACTTTTGTTGCTTAAAAGAAATATATATATTATAATTATAATTAAAAAGTCTGGGAAAATAGAACAGAAACATATTATATAAGTATAAATATATATTGTAATAAAAAAAAAAAAACTTCATTAAATTAAAGATTAATTTTTTACCCACTCACAGTCTGTAAAAAAATAATATATATATAAAATAATAACAATAATAATAATAATAATAATATCTACATATAAACCGAATCAATATATGGAAAATCGGAAAATGAGAGTGACGTGAATGAGTATTCTGCAGTCGGTAATGCCCATGAGTATATGTAATACGACGAGTAAAATTCGTTTTACGTGAGTACAGTAAAAATATTGTACTCGAGTAGAGTATTGTACAGAGTAGAGTAGAGCAAAGAATGAGTACAGTATTTTTAACAACACTGTTCAGTAGAACTCTACAGTGTTGGAAATGAATGCAATATGCAACATATATGAAATATGAAAAGACCAAGTAGGCTAGTTACTATGACAGGGAATATTTCTATATAATGTTATGAATGCAAATGCTACAGCTTCTACATATAATAGATAATAGAGCTTCCTAATAAAAATTGAAAAAAATCTACATATAATATATATTCGATATCAAAGAGATTTAGCGTACAGAGAGTCGTAGTTCCATAGGAACAAACGTCTCTCTGGCAATTCACTTGACTGTGATATATGCTCTCTTAAGCACAAATATTGAAAAACCAGAAATATATTTAAACATAAATTACACGTATTTGGACATGTTAACGCGCCTCTGGCCAGCCAATTGGGTACGAATTTTTATGAATTTTGGCTATCTTTAAAATCGCATTTGTGCTCGAGTCGGGCAATATTATTTATTGATTTTGGTTTTCGGCACATTTGCAATGGAGGCCACATCACATCACGAAATATAAATGTTATGCATAGCTGAACATGTGTGTATGTATATGAATATGTATATATGTGTGTAGCCAGAGGCGTAACATTAATTAGCAAACTTGAACTTTGGAACCTTTCTGAATTGGGGGCCAGAATTTGGACCAGGTGTATTGGGTGTATGCATTTCAATGTTTGCCTAATGAAATTACAGTTTTTGTTTTCAATGCTGTTCGCATCCAGATTGTTTGCTTTATTGAATTAATTTGATATCCTGCAGCATATGGAGAGGGTCTGGCTGTCTGATTGTCTGGCTTGCGGTCAAAGAGGATTCTGTTTGCTCACATTTAATTTTTGTTTGTGGTTTGCCTTGTTACACATCAACGAGCTGCAATAGTATCGCCCCTCCCCCTCTTTTTTTTCGACACTAATTCCCCATTATTGGGAGTATGTTAACGTAGTGTCAATGCCGTATTGTTGGCCGTACAATTTGTGCATTTTAATGCCATAATTAAAATTAAATGGGCCTCATTGATGTCACACAATCGACTAAAGTACATAATATGAAAAGCAGAACATAATTCAATATACATTTCGCAATTTGCTGCCTTTGTCTCTTCGAGTAATTGAAGCATTAACGCGTCTCGATGCAACTTTAATTTGATTAAGCCACACACACACACACAAACGCCCACACTTGAGGCGGGTGCAGAGCATCTGTCAGCTGGCGGGCGAAAGCATTTACGACTTGACAAATGTGCACAATTTTCATAATTTCATTTTACATTTGCGGCCCCAAAGGCCCCACGGCTCACATTCCTAATGAGTTTTTCGTGTCAAAGGTCGACAGCACAAGCTGTTAAGCCCTAGTGTGATAGTTAGAACCTTAAGGCTTTTATTTGAAACACACTCGTCTCTCCCAAGAAACTACTACATATGTGTATATATGTATATATATAGATATATGCACATTCATTTCATTTTTAACTCAAAAGTCTCGTTATGAAACAAAATGTGCTTAGTAATTAGAGCACATTTCGTTTAGTAATTCATTGCTCAATAATTTTTATTAACAAGTGCAAGTTGAGCAATAATTTTAAATATTTAAATGCTCTATAGGTAAACAAATAGAGTATATTGGTTGTCAGCATTTACTGCAGGCGGAAAGTATTCTCTATTAACCCTCTAATGCTGTTTTCTTAACTATTGGAGGAAAATAATTGGAACAATTTTTTTTTAAGTAAATTTAGGCTTCTAAACTCAAAAATGAACTCAGAAAAAATATAGAAGTTTTTGTTTAGCCGTCAGGTGCAAAAAAGGTAATAAGTGTCTCAAGACACTCTTGGGCATCTAAGAGTAAAAAAAAAACGTATTTAATAGAAATGTTAATTTTTATTATTCATATGATATGTTTTAAAACAATTTTTTGTTGATGTGCAGCATAGATGTAAATTACATTTTTCACAAATGCATTGCGTTTGTGATGATTTACAGAGCTTGCACCGTCTCTTATTGTCCCGATCCAACCAATTTGGGAAGTGGTTGACTTGGTCAAAACGTAATTCCGCTATTGGGTGTAAAGTTTTTTTTCCAAGTTTAAGCTCAAGCTGTGATGGTCGGGCCCGTGGGGATTGTGAAAAAGGTGACCGATCTGTTCGCAAAGATGGTGACTGCATCTGGTCTTGTAGAGATACGGTACTGACTGGACGACCTGCGTGGGCTTTATTTCTAAAAGCCACCAATCCTTCAGCGATTGACTCGCGAAAATCGGGAAGTTCCATCAATTTGTCACTGATTGCGTTTTGTTTTTGAATTCGCCTATAAAGAATATAAGCATTTGTTGCTGCCATATCAATACAATGATAAAAAATTCGAGTAGCAGCATCTTTGGTTTTAGCTTTGATGTGATAACGGCCCATAAGTCCATCAATAAGATCAACGCCGCCCATATGTGAGTTATATTCCCGAATTATTTGCGGACAGTCAATTTCAATATGTTGCTTTTTCTTCCTGTCATAACGGTCAATCTTAAGTGTTCTTTCACTTAAACTTTCCGTAGCAAACGGTTTAACACCTACGTAAGTTGACAATAAGCGAACGGCCTTGTTATCCTTCCAAAGTACATTACTGACTTCTACCCCGTATGACGTGCCTACGAACTCAGTCGAAAACCCTCTCGGCTTTTTGTTAATGATTGTATCGTCAGGTAGCTTGCAATTGGGGATTCGATTCGCACGTACTGTGCCAAGGCTATAAATACCCTTTGCTCGCAAATATACCATTAGAGGCAAAGAGGTATAAAAATTATCAAAGTAGACGATGTGGTGCTTAAAGCTTTGTACTGTTTTGGTCAAACGTACTACTATGTTGGCCGAAGCACCAAGATCTGGGTGACCAGGTAAGACAATGTTATCGCCTGCTCCACTATAAATTTCGAATCGGTATGCATAGCCATATGAATCACACAAAACGAACAGCTTAATACCCCATTTGTATGGCTTATTGGGCATATATTGTCGTAAGTGATGTTTCATCTTTGTGCTACACATTTGTTCGTCAACACAGAACAATGTTGTTGTCTTACCAGCACCAGTAAAGCCACCAGAAGATGGCAAAGCCACGCATGTTATACCTTTAATAGTTGGTAGTGGCGATCGTTGTCTTTTCAGGGATTTCCTAATAGGCTCAGACTGACCATTATCAGGCACATTCTCTTCATCATTACAAGCAAATGATATTGTACTAATATCCTCCACAGCAGCTATTAGAGTTTCTGCCACATTTAAGTCATCTTCCTCGTCGTCACTTGACTCGGATAACTCTGCATCGGAAGGGACATTCTCAAACAATTCCAACAACTGTTCATCAGTTAAATCGGATAATTTGAATCGTACCCGGTTTGCCATCTTTATATGGTTAATATGTCAGTTTCTAGTAAAACAATCCATATAATGAATAAGTGTACACACAAAATTGCAAGCAGTTGTGAAATAGCTGCTGGTAAAAAAAGTTGCTTGCAGCCCCAAAAGTGTCTCAAGACACTTATCACTGTTTTTAAGCTAGAACGCACATTTTTTATTTATTTTTATTTTTGTAAACTAGTTTTAATTGTAAATAAACATACCTTCCAATAAAAAATTATTTTAAATGGATTGCTTTCACAGATTTTGTAAAATAATTGTTGCACAACAGCACATGCAGCAGATGAATTTACACGCGCGAAAAAACATATGTTTTGTGTTTATGAAAATAAAAAGTACCGTTTAAAGCACTGGAGAGCTTTTAAAGCTTTTTTCTCAGTAAATTTGAATGTTTTATTAACGATCAAGCAATATTTGAAAGACAAAAAAGCTCCCTTTTTTTTTTTTAAATTTAAAAATAAAATAAGTGTCTCAAGACACTTATGAGCGTTAGAGGGTTAAGTAAGAATCTGGTATAGCAATTTAATATATATTTTTTTTTTATTTTTTATTATTATATAAATCGTTACTGAGTAAGAATCTGGTATAGCTAGTATATATATATTTTTTATTTTTATTTTTATTTTTTATTTCTTTATTTTATTTTTTATTTTTTTATTATTGTATAAATCATTATTGAATAAGAATCTGGTATAGCTAGTATATAATTCTATTTATTATTATATAAATTATTTTTATACCCTGAACCCATTGAAAATGGGAAATCAGGGTATAATGGTTTTGTTGAAATGTCTGTAACAGGCAAAAGAGGCGTAGCAGACCCCACAAAGTATATACATATATTCTTGATGATTTAGCACTATTTGTCTGTCAATTTCTTCTAAATATTCCCTCTACGTATGTGTTTCCTCTTTCTTTTAAGTATTTCCTCGACCTATTTCCTCTACGTAATTCATTCACGTATTCGTCTACGTAGTTCCTTTACGTCTTTAATGCTAAGCAGATCGATCACACGCTCTACTCCACTTCGTTGCGCTGACCCCCACCAGGCCTGGAAGACTAAAGAAATGCTGCAGCTGCAGCCTTTTATATACGTAAAGACACTTTTACTCAAGCTCTGTCTCTCTCTCTCTCTCAAATGTGAAGCCCGACGGCAGGTAGCGCTCGTTGCAGTTGACCTTCCAGTGAGCTATGGGAACGCTCTCTGCTGCTGTGAGCATTCTAGCTTCGTTTTACACATACACATACCAAAAGAGAGCTGATGCACACACATTTAATGATCTTCTGCACTGCTTCTCTGCTTACTTTTACTTTTACTCAAGTACTGACTCTCTTAAATGTTGAACCAGACGCTAGGTAGAGCTCGTTACAGTCTCTGCTGCTTCAAGCATTCGCTCAGGGTATTTCGTCGAGCGGACTCGACTTGTTAAAGCTTTTCGAGCTACGGCCTTATAATATACTACAACTATAAGTCTTACTACTACCTTTAAGTCTTACTAATATAACAATAAGTCCCACTACTACAACTATAAGTCCTACTACTATAACCATTACTTCTACTACTATAACTATAGGTCCTACTACTATAACTATAAGTCCTACTACTACAACTATAAGTCTTACTACTATAACAATAAGTCCTACTAACTATAACTATAGGTCTTACTACTATAAGTCTTACTACTATAACAATAAGTCCTACTACTATTACTATAAGTCCTACTACTATAACCATTACTTCTACTACTACAACTATAAGTCTGCTGCGCTTAATATATGCCCACTATTACTCAAGCAGTGTCTTTCCCAAATGTTGAGCCCGACGGCAGGTAGCGCTCGTTGCAGTTGACATTCAAGTGAGCAATGGGAACGCTCTCTGCTGCTGTGAGCATTCTAGCTTCTCTTTACCTAAAAACAAATACTAAATGAGAGCTTCTGCACTGCTTCTCTCCTTGCTTTTACTTTTACTCAAGTACTGTCTCTCTCGTTACAGTCGAGCTTCAGGTGACCAATGGGAACGCTCTCTGCTGTTTCAATAATTTGTTCAGGGGATTTGCTAGTCGAGCGGACTCGACTTGAGCTTTCATACTTGTTTAATTATTATTTATATATAATCTACACAGATATTAATCTAAAGAGATTCTAAAGAGATCTTTTTATTTTAATCTCTCTTTTTCTTAATCTCTTTAGATTTACAATCTACATTCAAAGTAGATATGCAAATATTTTAAACACCTGCTCAAGCTGTTTCTGACAGCCAACTTCATATGATTGTCATACTCATGCCGTGTAATCAATGCATTTTGAATCAAATATGAATGCATGACTTATCTTTTCAATAACGGCTTAAATTTGATTCATATTTGACTTGCCATAAAATGCAATTGTTGCAGATGGATTGAATTTTAATTATTAAAAATCAATTGAGCAATTTGCTCTTGAATTTCATTCACCTGTAACGAAATAGCTCAAATTGAGCTGAAATTCAAATTTGTTTATTTTTAAAGTCATATACATAGCACAAACATATATATATATATAAATATATTTTATTTTTATGTGCACATTTCTAAAATAAAGCTTTAAGCTAAATTGAAAATATTTTTTGCATATTTTCTACATGTTTATTTTGATTACTATTATTTTTATTTATATCGAAAGCAATGAACGTGAACAGCTCTTGCTGTTGTTGATGATGCCGTGTGGCCTGGGCATTGACTGTGAAAATTTTGCCACATCGCTGATGAATCGCATTTAATGGCCATAAAAAGGTTCGCCTCAGCTCAGCCCTCGACTCATTTGGAGTTGAAGGCAGCGACTAGCTGCTAGACAATGGATTGCTGCTGGAAGTGACAAGCACAGAGTTAACTGCTGACACTAAACAGTTACTAAATCTGCCAGCAACAACAAACAACAATAACAACAACAACAATTGTGTTAATACAAATTTCATTTCACTCTGAATACGCTACGTGCTTTGTATGCTAATTGCATTGCAGGTCTAACGAACGTAGCAAAAATTACGCTGCAAACAATTAGGAAAGCAGTCATCAGTCATTGGCTTGACGAATGATAAACCAGCGCCTAAAACAAACAGAGAGAGAGAGAGAGAGAGAGAGAGAGAGAGCAAAGAGAGAGTGAAAGGCAGAGAGAGGCTGTGAGATTGTCTGTGGGAACCCAGGCAAAAAAAAAATGCTGTTCGCATTTCATATAAATCAGCGCTCAATGTCAATTTCTAATTAGAACCGGAGACATAAAAATCACTGCAACTGCCAAGAGCAGCGACTGTCAGTCACTGGCTCTTCCTCTAGTTGTTGTTGTTGTTGTTGCTGATGACGTAGCTGACTGGGACAGAGGGGCTTGACTTGTTTGCGGCAACACAGCATTGATTGGCTGACTGATGAGCCACAAAAGAGGAACGATAATCGTGTCGCTGTGCTCCTGGGCCATCAGCCAGCATGTGAACTGTGCTGGCCTGGCCTGGCATGAATCGAGCAGCGCTGGCACACTGGCACGTGGGTGCATTCAATTGAGGGAGGGAGGGAGGGAGGTAGGGGCTGGCTGCGGCACAAGTGGCGTCAGATTTACATGGACATCATGACTAAATGATGCACAATCGTCAGTCAAATTTACAGTCACACAAAGAGAGAGAGAGACAGAGAGAGAGAGAGAGAGAGAGAGAGAGAGAGAGAGCGAGAGCGAGCATTGGCATCGCTCATACGCCGCATTGCACATGTCTGCGTGCATTTCGCTGCAGTCTCAATGTCAGAGTCCGAGTGGAGCGACATATGAGCGCTTAATTTATGCCTGAAGGCGCAATCAATTTCTCATCGAGCTTTGTGCTCCGCTTATCGCATTAACAAAGGGCAGTCAAAATCAATTACCAAGCCGAAATGGGCCAGCAAATTGACGGCATTGTTACTGCCGCTGCCACTGCCTCTGTTTATGTTTCTGTTTTGAATTATTGTGACGTAAAGACCAAAAAACACCCGAAATACATTTTTGTTTAATTGAAGGCAGCATAATGACAACGGCAGCGTTCAACTGAGGAAGCTCTTTATATTTGTTTGGGGCCATGAACTTGAGCCACACAAAATTAAATGAAAACACTTTAACAACCGGCAGCAGCCAACAACAACAACAGCAACAACAACAACAACAGCAGCGAGCCGAGCAATTAAATGAAATCAAATAAAAATACCAAACGTAAGTGAACGCCTCTGAGTATTTTTAGTGCAGCGTCGACTGCGCCGCCGACAGAGACCTCTTCGGGCATTTTCATGTGCATTTTGTCTCGAATAAATCATTGAAGAGCTGCTCGAACAGCTCGAACAACGACTGTCGAATGCGCTGCATTAAGCAAAGTAAAAAAAAAAAAGAAAAATTATGAAAATGTATTTATTTACTAGAGCTAAGAATTTAAATAAAATAAAAATAAATAAAATAAAAACAATAAATGGGAAAATATTTCGGTGTAGATTAAAATCAATGAATGGGAAAATAGATCAATTTTATTTGGAAATTTATTTATTTATTAGAGATGAGAATTTAAATAAAATAAAAATAAATAAAATAAAAACAATAAATGGGAAAATAAATCAAAGTAGATTAAAATTAATGAATAGGAAAATACATCAATTTTGTTTGGAAATTTATTTATTTATTAGAGATAAGAATTTAAATAAAATAAAAATAAATAAGATAAATTAATTAAATTTAAATAAAATAAATAATTAAATAAAAACAATAAATGTGAAAGTAAATCGGTGTAGATTAAAAGAAATGAATAGGAAAATAGATCAATTTCGTTTATGAATTTGAGCTAAATTGTGGAATGGAAGTTTAGCTAATAAATATTCAGTCATCATTTAAATATAACTAAAATAATATATACATATTTTTGTATTTTAATACAAGAGTATCAAATAAAAAATCATTGCCAAACCAAATTAAATCTCATGTTATTTTGTTTCTGTGAGAAAATAAATTTAGTTTGAATTTATAGAGCAAAAACAAGCAAAATCGAATACAAATGTAAAATTTTCAATTAGAGTAAATCAAAAATTCATTAAATTTTTAAAATTATTATTTTTACTACCTATCAACAGTAGATTTTCTATACAAATTGTTTATTCACTAATAGAAGAAAAGAGCTTTATTAAATACTTTAGGCAACTGCTCTTGAACTTGAAGCACTTGTGGCCAAGTCTCAAGTTGTATGAGTGCGCAGACAAGCTGAAGAGCAGTTAGCACGCTTTCGATTGCCGTCTCGCTCGATGCCTAGATATATATCAGAAACTATCCTCGAAACAATTCGCTGCTGCTCAGCCAAGCAAAGCAAAACGAAATCAAGCTCGAACCAGAAATAGTTGTAGAACTACAAAAGTTGCCCGAGAGCTGATAACAGCAGCTTCGCTTTCTGCTGCGTTGATAATGGAGATGTTGGTTAAGCATTTCGTTACGCTCTCACACCCACATTCACACACACTCACACACACACACACTCATATGCTTGGAAACTAGTAATGAAACGCACTCGCACTTTGCATACCAAATGCTACCAACTTAATATAGATAAAATTTGTATAAAACGAACACAAAAGAATTATTATATGCGATGAGTGAATCAAATAATGTATATCTACATCTGCACACACGTACAAACATGTGTATATCCACACGTATGTAAGTGTGTGTGTGTGTGAGAGACTGGCATCTATGAATTTCAATTGCGCTACGTGTTCATATGTGGCTCGCGTTCGACGGACCGCACGTAGTCGCTGTCGCAGTCGCAGTCGCTGCCGCAGTCGCCGTCGCCGTCGCCGTCAATGTCTGCTGATTACACATGCACTTATAAGTAGAGCGACTCGGAAATTCAAGCTGCGGCTCCCATACATCACTCATAATAAGCTAGCCCGCAGTCAGCAATTGCTTTTGTGAATGAATACCGAATGCTGAATGCAAGAAGCTCTGATGCAACGGCTATTGATGTCATACACTGTAAGAAAAACAAGGGTGTAACGGAAGAGTTTTGCAGCCAATTGGCCACAGGGCGTATGACTAATTGCATTAAAGAGGCAAACAAACAGAGTCCAGCGTTCAGGCGTAACTGAAACTCAATTCAAAAATCATATTTACTTCAGTTTTTCTTTGACAATTCATGAACTATTTGAATATATAAACGGCCGGTTAATAGGGCGTTGCAAATGACTCATGTGGCACGGCAATTAAAATAAAATTAATTGATGAAAATTCCATCACGTCTTAATTACATTTGCAGCCAGTCAAACGGAAAGCTGCTTCAGCTGCTCCCATCGGCCATTGGCGTTGCACTTGATGCAAAGCGACACCCATGGCAACAACAACAACAACAACAACAGCCATAATGATGATGACAATAATGACAACAACAAGCTGCTGCGATTTGGCGAAAGGCATATGAAATCATGTGTAGAGCGCAGAGCGCATCAGCAAAAATAAATAAATTCTATATATACATAAATACATATATGTATACATACATATATAGTTACATACATATATGACAGTTATCTGTGATTTAGTTGATTATTAAATATTACAAATGCATGATTATTTATAATCAGAAACTCAACCTTAGCTTAGCTTAGCTGCAATCGCATAGAATTTCTATTCATGCATATATATTATCTATATATATTATCTATATATGTAGCTCTGCATTACTTAACACATCGTCAAATAGAACAACAAATTCCCAGCTATCAAGTTACCTTGCACTTGCATTCATTATACTAAATAATAAATAAATAATAAATTTGTAAAGCACTTGCATAACATTTTATTGAATAATAAAAAAAGAACTCTTGAATATAAACGTAAATTGTTGTTTTACATATTACGATAATTTATGCATTCAAAGATAATATTTAAATGAGCTCATTGTTTAAATACCCTGTATTTAGTATTTCTTTTCTTTATTTTATTTATTTCATTTATTATTATTCTTCTTATTATTATTGATTATCATTTTATTATTATTATTTAATATTTAAATGAACTCATTGTTTAAATACCCTGTATTCTTATTTTGTATTTTATTTATTTCACTCATTATTATTATTATTATTACTATTATTATTATTTATTATTATTTTATTTTTTTAAATAATATTATGTATTATTTAATATTTAAATTAATTCATTGTTTAAATACCCTGTATTTTTTATTTTATTTTATTTTATTTATTTTTAATTTTTTTTTTCATTTATTATAATTATTATTATTATTTTATTTTATTTTTTATTTTTTTAATAATAATATTATTTTTATTTAATATTTAAATGAATTCATTATTTAATTTCTTATTTATTTTTTTTTTAATTTTATTTTTATATTCGTATTTTTTATTTTATTTTATTTTATATTTATTTCATTTTTAAAATTTATATTTATTTATTTGATTTATTTTTTATTCTTTGATTAATGCGCGAAATAAAAATTGAAAACCTATTTGCAGATGGGAGTTAGGATAATATAAGAATAAATATATAAATTTTTAAAAATATTTTCAAAATATTTAAACATTAACTACAAGGTATCTCGCAGCTGGGCACACGCTATCAAT
>JAWNOM010000131.1:0-14119 GCA_035045965.1 Drosophila aldrichi
CAATTGCATGTAGTACGAGGCACAGGGTATCTCCTAGTCGTGTATTCCCCTTCTTTTCATTTTTTCTTTCATATTCATAACTATCTTATTAAATATTCGATTAGGGCTTACCGGCTTTATAGACCCTCCACCAATTCAAGCTTAAAATATTTTAATTAATTCACAGCTTGAATATTCCAGTTTTTTCTTCTTCTTTTTATACCCTGAACCCATTGAAAATGGGAAATCAGGGTATAATGGTTTTGTGAAAAGTATGTAACAGGCAGAAGGAGGCGTGGCAGACCCCATAAAGTATATATATTCTTGATCAGGGTGACGAGCTGAGTTGATATAGCCCTGTCCGTCTGTCCGTCCGTCCGTCCGTCCGTCCGTCCGTCCGTCCGTCCGTCCGTCCGTCCGTATGAACGCCTAGATCTCAGAAGTTATAAGAGCTAGAGAGCTGAAATTTTTTATGTAGACTCGTGTATACCATACGCAGTACAAGTTTATCAAATTTTTTCGATAACTCATTCGATATCTTTTTTATCGCGGATATTCGATAAATTTATATTGTTTTTTCAGTCTAATTTGAACACTTTTATACATACAGACTTCAGATTTACTGTGTATACGCGTTAGATGGATACACACATTTTGTCATTTACAGATTTTGGATACCACGCCCCCTTCGCCCCCAATTCGTAAAAAACGCGTATCAAGTACTAGAGACTTGTGCTTTAGAATGTACACACATTTACACGTCATGATTATATTCTGAAAGTTTCATTAAGATCATACGTCTACAAAAGAAATTATTCAACAAATAAATTCTCATAATATTGCCCACTCTGCAGCGCAGCCCAAGCGCAGTCGCTGCTTACTGCGCAGTTAGCAGAGCGCGGTCTTATGCGTGTGTGTGTATGCATGAGTATGTATGTGTGCATAAAAGAAGTGCAGAATGATTAGAATATCAGTTTGGAGGGTTCAGGGTATCCCCTAGTCGAGCAGTCTCGACTAGAGCCTTCTTACTTGTTTTAATATCAAATATATGAAGTGCTATTTTAAATATAATACACATAAGCCATACGAATTGTCAAAGTTTTTAAATATAAATAAAAAAGAAATGTGTGATTTAATTTAATTCACATATATTTTATAAAAAATATTTTAAATAAATTTATATTTAAATTAAATTTTATATACTGGCTACTTAATCGATTTGAAAAGTAAAACTTCTTTAGATAAATATATTTCTGAAACTGTTATTTCTTGTATAGACAAAAAAGCGAAAGCAAATACTTAATTAGTATTCATAAATTCCACATAACACCTCTCCATAGACCATTGTCGAATAGAATTATGGGAGAGCCCATTGTCTTTTCTATTCTGGTTTATTTGTCCCCTCCTCCCCCCCCCCCCCTCCACAACTTTCTTTAGCATACTGCTTTAATTAGTTTGTTGTCTATCTTGTTGTTGTTACCACTTGATCAGCCACTGCCTCTGCTTCAGCCTGTGCCTCGGGCATTGGGTCAGTGTCAGTGGCTGACCCAGGTGCAATCCGTGCGCCGGCTGTCGCCTAATCGCAGTTTATATGCGCTCGCTGTGCACACCTTCTGTCGACTTAGAGTGCGCTCATGGTGCAGGAGCAAGATTCAGCAGCTCGATGGCTGCGCAGGCGCAGTCGCAAGCTGGCTACATAAATTCGTCGATTTAAGTGCTCCATGTAAAGATTGCCCAACAACAACAACGAAAGCTACTACTGGCTACTGCTGCTGCTGCTATAGCCTGTAGCCTGGCTGACGAGCCTGACCGGCTGTTCAGAGTTTTGGGCTCGGTTGGCGCATGAATTTATGGCACAGCGTCACATAACTTTGCTGGCGCGCGTAACAAATTGCCAAGGAAGTAACGAGATTTAGTGGAAATTGTTTAATTGTGAATGCAGATACAGTCGGCATTGGCAACGTCGACGGCGCAGTCGAGGCGACAAAATACTCGTACTTGTTGCTCTCTGTCTGCCTTCTTGCCTTGGCCAGCGGCCATTGGCGACCCTTCGGCCCGAAGCGCTGCATAAATTAGGCTTAAGTCTAGCAAATTTATGCCTTATGAGTGTCGCACGAAATGAAGTTGTTAGCCGGGCCAACATTATTCCGACTCCGCCTTTGTGTGTGCTATGTATGTGTGTGTGTGTGTAGTTGGAGCCTAGAGCTTGGAGCCGGCTCTTCGGCTTGGCTTGCTGTCGCATAATATACGATTTGATTTTTCTTTAATTTTTATGGCCGGGCGTTTGTCACCGCAACGTAGGTGGCTTGTAAATTGAACATTCAGCGACATGGCCGAGAAGGAAAACTCCTTGAGACTTTTCTCTTCATTTTTTTTGCCCATAGCTTATTTATTTTTATTAATTACTGCACATTTTCCGTGTGGGCCGGCGCTGGGAGCGCACATTGACATAAATTGCGTGTTGCTTGTCCAATTTTTGCTTGTCGCACAGCTGCATAGTTTATCCAGTGCCCAGAGACGGTGTCGGAGCCAGCGAACAAATGTTGGCCAGCTCATTTGCTTCAATTCCATTATCGCCTTAATTTTTTATCGTATCAAAGCGCAGGGCGAGCTCGGTACGGCCGATCGCCGGCCCCACCATGGGTCCTCCACATCAAAGGAGGATGCACGGCACAGTTGGCGGCCCACAGCAGGCAGCAGTCACTCATAAGGCCAACACGCGAGCCATGCCTCGATCGCTTGCCGGCCCCCCTGCCCTCGCTTGGCCAAGACCCCCTTGCTCATTTTGTATAAATGGCAATGGAGCAACAGCATGACGTTATGCAGCCTTAAATTATCATATGGCCACGTCCTCAGACTCGGACTCAGATTCGGACTGGATGGCAAACAGCAACAATCGCTTGTTGGTCGTCTGGCCGGGGTCGCCAGGAATCGGAGTCCAGGCTTATTATTGTAGACCTCTCTCTTAAAATCTCGCTTCCTGCTGTGCGCCGCATTTACGTTCGATTTTTAATTTGAATAGTGCGCGTCGTCCTCCTTTTTTTACATTTTATTCCGCGTGTCTCCTCACTTGGCGTTGCTTTTTGGTTTCTCTTTTTTTTTTTTTAATTATGAGGAAATAATAAAAAACAAACACACACACACACACGCATGTAAGCAAATAAAATAATATTAATGCATTTGCGTTTTTTCGATTTAAATAAATTCCTTTTATTCAGCTCCTCAATCTTCCGCCTTGCCCTCAGCTGAGGCATCAGAAGCAGAATTGCAAAAGAGTTGGCTCTACCAGCTAACATTCGTATCCATTATATGTCGGCGCAGCTTATCTAAACTATTTATTGAGCTCCTCTATCGACTCTTAAATAGTATTCATTGGAAGTGTCTGACTTAATTGTCAGCTTAAGTTATGCTCCCCCAAAAATCAAGACAACAAATTTGATTCCGCTGCGATGAATACTTTTCCTTTGTTTTATCTAATGATACATTCATCTTAAAGAATTTTTTAATTCATAATTTATTCATAAGTTGATGTTAATTTTATTTAAATAAATGTGTATAATATAGTTATTTAGATTTTAATTAACCTTAATAAAAAAACCTACTTAACAGATATATATATATTTTTTATAAGAAGGTCTTTTTGAATTAAGAATTAATTATTGATTAAATATAAATTCGATAAATCTTTCACTTTCATTTAAACTTCTAGCATGGGAATCTTATATACGGTAGTACTTTGCGTGGATAAAAAAAGACTACTATAATTTAAATTTATAATTTTAAATTTAAATAATATAATTTCATATATATAATTTTTTAAAATTTCAATTCATTTGTTAAAAAAAAATAAATAAATACATAAAATGTCATTTAATAATAATATGTATAATTTCATATTTTTTTGTAATAAACAAAAATTTTTTTAAATAAAAAAAATGGCATTTAATCATAGTATAAAATTATAAATGTCATATTCCATTCACAAGGATTGCTACTCCCTTACGTTCTCATATTATGTTATTAACAGAGTAGAACACTGTTATTAGCATAACTTCCAAGGCAACGATCTCGAATGTGTGTTAGCTGCTAGTTCTTGCATAAAAATTAATCATATTTGTATTTTCAAAAAAAAAAAAAAAAAAAAAAAAGAATAAATAAATAAATAAATAAATAAATAAAATAAAATAAAATAAAATAAAATAAAATAAAACGAAAATCCTTATTGTTTAATAAAATAAAAAAATAAAATCTAACTAAGTTTACCCATCATTTATTTGATTTATCTGCGATGCTTTCCCTTACATGTCCATATTGTCGAAGCGATAGATTAACTAATTATAAACAAATGAACTTATAAAATTAATTAATTAATATATATGTATTACATACATACTACAAGTATTACAAATATAATTTATTATTAATTTTATATTTATAACAATTATTTTTTTAATTTACAGATTTTTTATTGTAGCTGCATTTATGTTGACTTTTAATTTTTTTTTTAGGGTATATCAAGTATGATTTATTAATTATTTAATGAAACTCAAACAATGGGCAACACCAACTAAGAAAATACTAATAAACGCTATATTTTCCAAACTTCATTAAAGCATTTCAAAATGCTAAATATGATTTAGCTGCAGAATTTAAATAACAAATGAATCGCAACTGAAAACGCCATCAATTTAATTCATTATGAATTATGAAATTTGATTTATTATTTATTTATGTGTATTTTCTATGCAAATCCTTGCAAATATATATCCTAAAGGTCAATGGCCCGGCTCTTAAATTTTGTATGCAATAAATAAATTAATTAATAGTTTCTTATTTGAAATTTGTAAATTCAAGTGTTAAATTATTGTTATTTTAAGAAATTTATACTCATTTTCGTTAATTTTATTAATCGGAGAATCAAGCCATACTCGTACATCATCCAACCAATTAAGATCATCGTGAAGAGCTGAACTCTTTCTTTAATTTAATAGTTGCAGAATCTACGGCTGACCCCATAAACCACAGCTCATTAGAGCAATGTTGTTCAGCAACAACAGCAACTTTCTATGTGTTTGCCAAGATGCTAGACAAACTGTAGAGAGATGCTCCTTAGTCATGGCTTATCGGGCGAATGCATCTGTACCCACTTATCATCCAAAAGCTGCAAGCTATTTTTATCTGGCTATCATGCAACTGTCATCATGATTTAAACAGAGCTCTGGCCGGGTACCCAAAGCGCCACGCCTGCCTGGCGTACCGTACCGTCGGGCGTACCGGCGGGCCAAAGATAAAATGCGGCTCGAAAATGTCAATAAAATGCATAAATGGCATTTAAAGCTGTGCTGCCTTGTTGAACAGCGCCTACTAACTGCTACGCTGATGATAATTGGTTCACTGATGACCGACGATGATGAGCTGGCTTTGCGCCGGAGCGGGAATCGCGTCGCATTTACATACATATATATGAAATGAAACGAATATTTTTTCTTCGCTTTTTTATACCCTGAACCCATTGAAAATGGGAAATCAGGGTATAATGGTTTTGTTAAAAGTATGTAACAGGGAGAAGGAGGCGTGGCAGACCCCATAAAGTATATATATTCTTGATCAGGGCGACGAGAAAAGTTGATTTAGCCATGTCCGTCTGTCCGTCTGTCCGTCTGTCCGTCTGTCCGTATGTTTGAACGCGTCGATTTCCGAAGATACAGTAGCTAGAGACTTCAACTTTTTTTTAAAATGTCCGTATATAGCACGCGCATATCGAGTTTATCACATAATTTCGATAACTTGTCCGATTATTTTTTTATCGATGAAAAACCTTATCGAAAGTCAATTATAAAATTATATCTCCTACATCTTTTGAGCTAGAGTCTCCAAATTTGAAATGTAGACTCATATGCAGTTTATAGAATTTCGGTTTTTGTTATAATTCACCCCCCACCCCTATATCCACCCCCTCACCCTCACCTTTGTAAAATGCGTATTTCAAATACTAGAGACTTGAGATTCGGCACATACACGCATAGTAATGATATATTCACAATCTAAAAGTTTCATGAAGAACGTACGTCCACAAAAAAAGTTATTAAATAATTAAGTTTCAATGAGAGGCCTACACTGCAGCCCATGCGTGCGTGCCTATATGTGCCTATGTATGTGTGTGTGTGTTTCTTTTGTAAGCAAAAAGACGGGTTCAGGGGATTTCGTAGTCGAGCAGTCTCGACTAGAGCTTTCTTACTTGTTTTTTATCAAACTTGAAAATATCAACATAAACATGAAATAAATGTGTCCGTTGATAGTCTCATACACAATTCAGATGGGTATCTGGGTGTCTGACTCGGACTCCGACTGTCTCTCCACAAATACCACACAAAAGGGGTCGTCGGTGAGGTCAGCTACGAATTCGAATTCGAATTTGAATCCGATTAGAACTCTGATTCTGTCTCGAGAGTTTGGATCGTAGCACAGCACGTCGACTAGTCGGCCGGTCTGTCTGTCTGTCTGTCGGTCGGCTGAATTTCGTTTGCGGCCACATTAAAATACTCAATGTGTAAGGTCTTAAATTTAAATTTGAAATCCATAAGCGATTGAATGCAACATTCATAGTTCGTTTCGGCAGCTATCACTAACCAATTTTTCAGGCATTTTTCCGGGGCTCGCTCTTGATTTGATTTGCATCTAAATCAGTTAGTGAAATCATACACGCAATGCTGGTTGCAGAGCCAGAGACCCAGTCAGCCATCCCATCCCATCCATAACTCTTGCCACTTGGCTTGAGTCTCTTTTTTTTTCAGCAGGGTCGCGTCAGCATATCGTTTTCTTCTATAGCTGCTCAGAATTTTAATACACAATTCCCCCCGCACTGTGTGCTTTGATTTTAAGTGTTGCTGCGATCACTTTGCTGCCCCATGCTCCATGCTCCATGCCCCATGGCCCATGTCCCAACTCAATCGATTCATAGATCATTAATATTTTAAGCATAGCCCCAGAGATAAGTTATGGGTTCCCTCCCCTCCGCTAGCCGAGCGAGCGTTAACTGCATGTTGAGAGCGTAATATGATAAATACTTATGTATCCCCAAAAAGTGAAATAAAAATATAAGAGAAGAAAAAAAACACAGCTGTTCAGTAAATGCATTTCAATATCTTTGAAATGGGCAAAATTTTCGGCGTTGAGGCGGCGGCGGCATGTTCAAAATGCCACTGGATGATAACCTGCTGTTCCTGCCGGCTGCCCTTGCTGCTGTCCACAATTGATGCACACATGTCCAGCGCAGACAGACAGAAAAAGAAAAAACCAAACAAGAACAAGAACAAGAATTGCGCAATGTCAAAGCAGGGAATGTGACGGAAGCGTTGCCTTGTCTTCGGATTCAGACTTGGACTCGTACTCGGATATCGTCGCATGTTTTCGGCGCACTTGAGAGATTAAAGCGATTAACATTTTTACCATGTCGGATGTCCACTGTCCGTCCATTGCCCATTGCCCATTGCCCATTGCTGACCTGCAGGTCGCTGCGCATGCGTCGAAGTTGCTCGAGTTCTGGGTAAACGCGCGCATAAATCACACGCCCTGACACTTGTCCAAAATGTTGTCAGTTTATGGCTTGGGTCGAGCCGCTCTGATCCCAATGCCGATCCCTGCCTGCACCTGTAGTACGAGCGTGGCCGTTCTCCAGGTTAAAAGTTCATTTGGCCATTGTTTGTTTGCTTTGTCATTCGTTTGGCTTCTCTTGTCTTACAAGCCCCATTACGCCTTGTTTCCGTTCGCCAAGATACCTCGGAAGCCCCACCACTTAATAGTTATAGTTTTAATTGCCATTTAAGTTGAGTTTCCGCCATACGCAGCCGGAAAGTTGATGCCCACAAGGGTGTGTTATTATTTTGGGTGTGCTGGTGTTGCTGTGTTGGTGTGTTGGTGTGTGGCCATCCAATCTGAGTCATGGTGACATTTATGCGCATTTTATGGACTGCTTCCACTGAAAGCTTTCAAATTGGCATTCTAATGGCAGCACTTCTCAAAACAGATACAAATCGTTTGAGTTATGGCCATCAAAAGAGAGCCACAGCCACGGACGCATCTGATATGGTCAAAACTCATATCCATTGTTATTACACTTTGTGCTGGTCATCTTTTATGGCAGATTAACGCGTTACAAGAAATTTAATTTAATTTGATGCTGATACTGATGCTGATGCTGATGCTGATGATATATCAGTGTAAAAGGTGCGCATCAACTTAGCTCTTCACAAATTTGTCAACAGATATATAAATGAACTCGCCTAATAGGTTTCAAATGTGAATCACAATATTAATTAAGTCGATTTTTAAATAACATTTCTCGTTTTCAGTTCACATCATAGATACATACTTTTATGACATGGTCAACACAAATTGGTATTTTAATAAACTTCATCAAACGAGAAATGTCAAGCATAACATTTATGACCTAACGCCTCTGATTTCCCAATCAAACATTTATATTTGTTTATTTAAATCAAATATTATACGAGTGTTATGCACTAAAGTTACAAATGTAGATAAATAAATCGGAATTTCAAATAAAAATAAAATAAAAATTCGGTATGTTTGCATTTAAAATTTAAAAAAATATCGTTTCGTCTAGTGTTTACTTTAAATTATTGAAACTGTGAAAATATTATCTTGATTATATATGTATGCTAAATATATGACTATTATTATTATAAATAAAGATAACTTAAAATGTAATATATGTTAAATAAATGAGTGTGTGTATTATTATAAACATGTGTAACTTGAAGAGGTAAATGCAAATTAATGATAACAAATTTAATACTGAATGCATTGCATATTGTATGTATCTAAAGCATCATAATATACTTTATTAATTTCTTTTGCTTAATAAATTTTAAATAATATTTTTCACTTATTTTTATCTATTTTCTAATATATATTTCTTTATTTATTTCATTCAATATTTTATTATTATTATTTTTTTTTTTTAATTATTGCAACATTTACCAATCGTTATCATAAAAATGTATAACACATATCAAACATTTTATTCTCTTTCTCAGTTTAAGAAATGTTGAAAAAACATTAATGAAGCATTCTGCGATCTTAAAATTATTTAAATAATTTCAGCTGGATTTGATTTAATAGGAATGCAGTTATACTGTATTGGAAATATTTCGTTTTCTTAATTTACTTCGCTTAGCATAAAAAAAGACTTTTCATTCTTGCTGGCTTGTGGACTAAAATTTATAATTCGAATATTTTTTAATCATATTCTCATACGTCATAGGACTATTAGCTAAAATAATACTGTAATTAATTCTTTGAAAGAATTTAAAAAAATAAATAATAATAATTTAAATAAAATAAATACATTTGAATAAAATTAAAATAAAATAAGTTAAATAAAATGAATGATAAAATCATATTTATTAAAAAATAAATAAAAATAATTTAAATAAAACAACATGTATTTGAATAAAATTAACAAATAAGTTAAATAAAAGAAATAAATAAAATCATATTTATTTAAAAATAAATAATACTAATTTAACTAAACAATAAATTTGAATAAAATGAATATATAAGTTAAATAATATGAATAAATAAAATCATACTTATTTAAAAAGAAATAATAATATTATTATTGTTATTAAAAATTTCTACTTGAATAAAGATAATAAAATAATTGATATAATATAAATAGATAAACTCATATTTACTTAAAAATAAAGAAGCTAATTTAACTAAAAATATATTTGAATAGAATAAAAAAAATAAGTAAAATAAAATGATTAGATAAAATCATAAAATATTTATATATTTTTAAAATAATTAAATAATTTTATATCAATTTAATAATTTGAGAAAAATATTTCGTTTGTCTTTTTACAGTAGCTTAACTTAATTAAAAGTAAACAGCAAAAATTCACAGTTAAAAAAAATTGTTGACGACACTTTCTGATTCACTTTTAGGTTTAAATTTAAAATATATCAGCCAAAATTATAATCCCAACAATATGAAAGAAAGCTCTATATTTATAAATTCTAGATGAAAGAAAATACGTAAAAAGGTAATACTACCATAAGTATAGCTGAGAGCGAAAGATTTATATTTGTAAGACAGAAACATAGCATATCATAAGTCAAGAGAAGAGCCGTATAGGAGGCAAGCGCTTGACGCAGCGACAACTCCTACGCAGTCGAAATAAATCCCAACTTATGTTCTCACATTGATTTTCAGGCACTTCGATTTATGTTAATCCATCTAAATAGCTGCCAACAGCTTGGACACATGCACGACTATATTTGTTCGAGACGAGCGGGTTGATCTCCAGCTTGCATCTTGCAGTTGTTGGTGTACCTGTAGCTGTAGCTGTAGCTGTGGACACGCAAATGTATCTGATGGATACACTTTGTGAGAAATCATACGACGTTTAGCCGTTTAGCCTTTTGTCGAACTCGTCTGTCCCAGCGGCTTTTCTAGAAAACAATTTAAATTGATTTCAATCAAAAAAATACCTTTTTGTTTTCGGGATTTTCAATTTTTGTTTTGTTTTGTTTTTTTTCCTTTTCTGATTTTTTTTCCATTTTTTTTTTTTTTTTTTTTTTTTTCTCTCTATCTGGCACTTGGCGCGGCAATGGATTGGATTGCTCTTTCTGTTTCGCCTCGGCTGAAGGTTTTTGGGAAAAAGGGACACACGCTTTCAGCGTAAAGATCGCATTTAAACGAAACAAAATTTGACTTTATAATAATGCCAGCCTGTGCGCTGGATGTCCGTCCGCCAGGCTGTCTCTCTGTCTGTCTATCTGTTCGTTCTAAGCCAGCATATCCAGCCAACCAGCCAACCAGTCAGCCAGCCAGCCAAACGAACGACGATCCGTAAGATACAATACCGGATTATGTGCCTTTGTAGTTTGTTGTTGTTGTTGCTGCTGTTGTTGTTGTTGTTGTTGTTGTTGTATGTAGATATGGCGGCATGAAGCTCCACGTCTCTGCGGCTCTTTGTGACGGCTTTGTGGGCATTCATTCTCCTTTTTGTGTGCGTGTTTTGTCTTTTTCGTTTTTGACTTGATTGAAAATCTAGAAAATCAGGTTAATAGCTTAGGTGACAGCCAGCAATGTATATGCGGTTGAATTGTTTAGAACCATACACACACACACATACACACAAACGAATACACATGCACACTCAGGCATATATTTACCCGAAATCGAAAACGTTTGGCATGTTGTTGCCGTTGTTCTGTTTCGTTTGTGCCTAGTGCCTGTGATAAGATTGATTTGAGCCACAGATACGTTGGCCATAGAGCTCTGAGTGTGTGCCGGCTGTCCATAAAAGCGTCATATGCGCACATTAAAGGCGGCCTGCCGGTCCGCCGTTGATCCCAGCGAACTGCGCGCTCTAGGGCTCATTGTGCTCGCCACTCAATTAGTTGGTTTGATGTAACTTTTGTCAGCCGAAGCTCGAGTGCTGGGGAGCACTCGGCTCTGCGCGGCTCTCCACCAATCCAGCAATCCCAGAGCGGAGCTCTGATGGCAACAGACGGCGACAGACAGCGTGTCAGTGGCGGTGCTTTTAGAGCCTTTGTGATCATGTCTACAGCATGAATATGCAGATTCTGTATCGAAAATCTGGCCACAATTGCTCCACACAATTGTAGATGGGAGTACGAGTGCGCGTAAGAGTGCGACGAGTACTCTGACTGTGTATATATATATATATATATATATATATATATATATATATATATATATATATATATATATATATATATATATATATATATATATATATATTTATATATATTGTATATTCAATTACCGACTTTTGCCTCTCGCTTGTCGTTATCAAAGGAGAAATCGTATTGTAATTGATTTTTATACCCTGAACCCATTGAAAATGGGAAATCAGGGTATAATGGTTTTGTTAAAAGTATGTAACAGGGAGAAGGAGGCGTGGCAGACCCCACAAAGTATATATATTCTTGATCAGGGCGACGAACTGAGTCGATATAGCCATGTCCGTCTGTCCGTCTGTCCGTATGTATGAACGCGTCGATTTCCGAAACTACAATAGCTAGAGACCTCAACTTTTTTTTTAAAATGTCCGTATATAGCGCGCGCATATCAAGTTTATCACTAGAAATCGATAACTCGTCCGATTATTTTTTATCGATGAAAAACCTTATCGAAAGCCAGTTATAAAATTATATCTCCTACATCTTTTGAGGTAGAGTCTCCAAATTTTAAACGTAGACTCATATGTACATTATAGAATTTCGGTTTTTATTATAATTCACCCCCCGCCCCTATATCCACCCCCTCACCCTCACTTTTGTAAAAGGCGTATTTCAAATACTAGAGACTTGAGTTTCGGCATATACACGCATAGTAATGATATAATCACAATCTAAAAGTTTCATGAAGAACGTACGTCCACAAAAAAAGTTATTAAACAATTAAGTTTCCATGAGAAGCCCACACTGCAACCCATGCGTGTTTATGCGTGCGTGCCTATGTGTGTCTATGCATGTGTGTGTGTGTGTTTCTTGTAAGCAAAAAAACGCGGAGAATTATTGAAATATCAGTTCTCCGAAGGGTTCAGGGGATTTTCTAGTCGGGCAGTCTCGACTAGAGCTTTCTTACTTGTTATAGATGTATTTTGTACCACACAACATCGACTCCATCTGTATGTATATGTGAGTCTCTCCAAATGCCGAATTCCATTATAATGATCTCTTTTATGCCACTTCCATCAAACGCTTTTTGGCATTAGCTCTAATAGCTCTGTGTCGGCGAATTTTGTTTTATTGTCGATTTGTTCCGCTTAGCCATAAATATTTTACATATTGTCTCAAATGTTGATCAATTGACTGGATGTAGGTAAACGCAATGGAATGTAGAGCAAATGTCTGATGCTTTCCCTCCCATCTAAATAACATATTTATCGATCTATCTATCTTTTTCTTATTATATTCCATTACTACCCGTGTCAAATTAGCAATATTAAATATTTAGGTGATACGGAAATTATTGGTGTCATTGACTCCAAAACAGATAAAAAGAAAATGCAATGGACAAAGCCGGAATATAGTTTCTTTAACTGCGTAAGGTTTTTAGAATAAAGCACCGGCTGGGCAGAAATTGTAGGTAAAGTCAAAGTAAAAACTCTATTGAAGCAAATGTGGAACACTGAAGATGCCTGGAAAAGAGTCGCTGACTTTACAGTAAAGGCTTTAAAGTGGAACAAAAAAATGAGAAACAGAGACAGGAATACAGAATGTTAGCTAGATAAAACTCCTGGGTCTAAGGTGGGAGACAATCTAAAAAGAGAGGATGTTTATAGTCAATAGGTAATAATGCACTTCGATACACTGTTAAAAGTGACAAACTGGGGGGGGGGGGCGGATGATGCATACAAACACTTTTACCTAGCATCCTAAAAAAAAAAAATAGGAAAAATGAAATAAAAAGGAAAAATAAATCAAATCTAAATATTCTATGCATTTGATTTATTATTAAAAGTAAATATAAATGTAAATATAAATATTAAATGGATAAATATTAGTATTATATTTTTATTACTGATTATTATATCATAAATTTATTATAATATATGTAACTATTGGAAACAGATTTGGTAAGCCACATATAAATTTTTTTTTTTTTAATGCTTTATATTATATCATTATATATATTCTTCAGTTTTTCAACACAACAAACTAATTCAATCGAGTCTTGTGTTCATCAATGCGAATTTCAGAAGCTACCAAATTTCAGCACACGTTTTTTCTAGATCATTTCTAAACAGATTCTCAATGAATACTAATTAACTGCTAAATATAATTTCGCAATATCTCATTCCTTTCACTTGATGATGACGTTATAAGTTGAATTAAAAACAATAATATCGCCAAAAAATTAGCTAACTACTCTATTATTCTTGGAATCTAACTCTAACTAACTCAATTCAACTGGGAGAATATAGACGAACTTTTTAAACTCTTTATAAAGTTTAAAGTTCATCTATATTCTCCCAGTTGAATTGAGTTAGTTAAAGTTAGATAGCACAATTACCATTCAGAGTGATTATTATAGCTAAAGATATTTGAGCTTTCGATTGCCAGATGGAGAATTCAC
>JAWNOM010000132.1:0-20697 GCA_035045965.1 Drosophila aldrichi
CTAAAATGGTTTAACATGTTAAATATTTTATCATCAGAGCGTCAAAATTACAAATCACTTGTTTTTTTTTTGGGCTTTTCATGATACATTAAGCTGATTTAACACTCAATTTTCGTTAATTGTTCTTTATTATAAAATGGTTTAACATGTTAAATATTTTTTCATCAGAGCGTCAAAATTACAAATCACTTGTTTTTTTGGGCTTTTCATGATACATTAAGCTGATTTAACACTCAATTTTCGTTAATTGTTCTTTATTATAAAATGGTTTAACATGTTAAATATTTTATCATCAGAGCGTCAAAATTACAAATCACTTGTTTTTTTTGGGCTTTTCATGATACATTAAGCTGATTTAACACTCAATTTTCGTTAATTGTTCTTTATTATAAAATGGTTTAACATGTTAAATATTTTTTCATCAGAGCGTCAAAATTACAAATCACTTGTTTTTTTTTGGGCTTTTCATGATATATTAAGCTGATTTAACACTCAATTTTCGTTAATTGTTCTTTATTATAAAATGGTTTAACATGTTAAATATTTTATCATCAGAGCGTCAAAATTACAAATCACTTGTTTTTTTTGGGCTTTTCATGATACATTAAGCTGATTTAACACTCAATTTTCGTTAATTGTTCTTTATTATAAAATGGTTTAACATGTTAAATATTTTATCATCAGAGCGTCAAAATTACAAATCACTTGTTTTTTTTGGGCTTTTCATGATACATTAAGCTGATTTAACACTCAATTTTCGTTAATTGTTCTTTATTATAAAATGGTTTAACATGTTAAATATTTTATCATCAGAGCGTCAAAATTACAAATCACTTGTTTTTTTGGGCTTTTCATGATACATTAAGCTGATTTAACACTCAATTTTCGTTAATTGTTCTTTATTATAAAATGGTTTAACATGTTAAATATTTTATCATCAGAGCGTCAAAATTACAAATCACTTGTTTTTTTTGGGCTTTTCATGATACATTAAGCTGATTTAACACTCAATTTTCGTTAATTGTTCTTTATTATAAAATGGTTTAACATGTTAAATATTTTATCATCAGAGCGTCAAAATTACAAATCACTTGTTTTTTTTGGGCTTTTCATGATACATTAAGCTGATTTAACACTCAATTTTCGTTAATTGTTCTTTATTATAAAATGGTTTAACATGTTAAATATTTTATCATCAGAGCGTCAAAATTACAAATCACTTGTTTTTTTGGGCTTTTCATGATACATTAAGCTGATTTAACACTCAATTTTCGTTAATTGTTCTTTATTATAAAATGGTTTAACATGTTAAATATTTTATCATCAGAGCGTCAAAATTACAAATCACTTGTTTTTTTGGGCTTTTCATGATACATTAAGCTGATTTAACACTCAATTTTCGTTAATTGTTCTTTATTATAAAATGGTTTAACATGTTAAATATTTTATCATCAGAGCGTCAAAATTACAAATCACTTGTTTTTTTTGGGCTTTTCATGATACATTAAGCTGATTTAACACTCAATTTTCGTTAATTGTTCTTTATTATAAAATGGTTTAACATGTTAAATATTTTATCATCAGAGCGTCAAAATTACAAATCACTTGTTTTTTTGGGCTTTTCATGATACATTAAGCTGATTTAACACTCAATTTTCGTTAATTGTTCTTTATTATAAAATGGTTTAACATGTTAAATATTTTATCATCAGAGCGTCAAAATTACAAATCACTTGTTTTTTTGGGCTTTTCATGATACATTAAGCTGATTTAACACTCAATTTTCGTTAATTGTTCTTTATTATAAAATGGTTTAACATGTTAAATATTTTATCATCAGAGCGTCAAAATTACAAATCACTTGTTTTTTTGGGCTTTTCATGATACATTAAGCTGATTTAACACTCAATTTTCGTTAATTGTTCTTTATTATAAAATGGTTTAACATGTTAAATATTTTATCATCAGAGCGTCAAAATTACAAATCACTTGTTTTTTTGGGCTTTTCATGATACATTAAGCTGATTTAACACTCAATTTTCGTTAATTGTTCTTTATTATAAAATGGTTTAACATGTTAAATATTTTATCATCAGAGCGTCAAAATTACAAATCACTTGTTTTTTTGGGCTTTTCATGATACATTAAGCTGATTTAACACTCAATTTTCGTTAATTGTTCTTTATTATAAAATGGTTTAACATGTTAAATATTTTATCATCAGAGCGTCAAAATTACAAATCACTTGTTTTTTTTGGGCTTTTCATGATACATTAAGCTGATTTAACACTCAATTTTCGTTAATTGTTCTTTATTATAAAATGGTTTAACATGTTAAATATTTTATCATCAGAGCGTCAAAATTACAAATCACTTGTTTTTTTTGGGCTTTTCATGATACATTAAGCTGATTTAACACTCAATTTTCGTTAATTGTTCTTTATTATAAAATGGTTTAACATGTTAAATATTTTATCATCAGAGCGTCAAAATTACAAATCACTTGTTTTTTTTGGGCTTTTCATGATACATTAAGCTGATTTAACACTCAATTTTCGTTAATTGTTCTTTATTATAAAATGGTTTAACATGTTAAATATTTTATCATCAGAGCGTCAAAATTACAAATCACTTGTTTTTTTGGGCTTTTCATGATACATTAAGCTGATTTAACACTCAATTTTCGTTAATTGTTCTTTATTATAAAATGGTTTAACATGTTAAATATTTTATCATCAGAGCGTCAAAATTACAAATCACTTGTTTTTTTGGGCTTTTCATGATACATTAAGCTGATTTAACACTCAATTTTCGTTAATTGTTCTTTATTATAAAATGGTTTAACATGTTAAATATTTTATCATCAGAGCGTCAAAATTACAAATCACTTGTTTTTTTGGGCTTTTCATGATACATTAAGCTGATTTAACACTCAATTTTCGTTAATTGTTCTTTATTATAAAATGGTTTAACATGTTAAATATTTTATCATCAGAGCGTCAAAATTACAAATCACTTGTTTTTTTTGGGCTTTTCATGATACATTAAGCTGATTTAACACTCAATTTTCGTTAATTGTTCTTTATTATAAAATGGTTTAACATGTTAAATATTTTATCATCAGAGCGTCAAAATTACAAATCACTTGTTTTTTTTGGGCTTTTCATGATACATTAAGCTGATTTAACACTCAATTTTCGTTAATTGTTCTTTATTATAAAATGGTTTAACATGTTAAATATTTTATCATCAGAGCGTCAAAATTACAAATCACTTGTTTTTTTTGGGCTTTTCATGATACATTAAGCTGATTTAACACTCAATTTTCGTTAATTGTTCTTTATTATAAAATGGTTTAACATGTTAAATATTTTATCATCAGAGCGTCAAAATTACAAATCACTTGTTTTTTTGGGCTTTTCATGATACATTAAGCTGATTTAACACTCAATTTTCGTTAATTGTTCTTTATTATAAAATGGTTTAACATGTTAAATATTTTATCATCAGAGCGTCAAAATTACAAATCACTTGTTTTTTTTGGGCTTTTCATGATACATTAAGCTGATTTAACACTCAATTTTCGTTAATTGTTCTTTATTATAAAATGGTTTAACATGTTAAATATTTTATCATCAGAGCGTCAAAATTACAAATCACTTGTTTTTTTTGGGCTTTTCATGATACATTAAGCTGATTTAACACTCAATTTTCGTTAATTGTTCTTTATTATAAAATGGTTTAACATGTTAAATATTTTATCATCAGAGCGTCAAAATTACAAATCACTTGTTTTTTTTGGGCTTTTCATGATACATTAAGCTGATTTAACACTCAATTTTCGTTAATTGTTCTTTATTATAAAATGGTTTAACATGTTAAATATTTTATCATCAGAGCGTCAAAATTACAAATCACTTGTTTTTTTTGGGCTTTTCATGATACTTTAAGCTGATTTAACACTCAATTTTCGTTAATTGTTCTTTATTATAAAATGGTTTAACATGTTAAATATTTTATCATCAGAGCGTCAAAATTACAAATCACTTGTTTTTTTTGGGCTTTTCATGATACATTAAGCTGATTTAACACTCAATTTTCGTTAATTGTTCTTTATTATAAAATGGTTTAACATGTTAAATATTTTATCATCAGAGCGTCAAAATTACAAATCACTTGTTTTTTTTGGGCTTTTCATGATACATTAAGCTGATTTAACACTCAATTTTCGTTAATTGTTCTTTATTATAAAATGGTTTAACATGTTAAATATTTTATCATCAGAGCGTCAAAATTACAAATCACTTGTTTTTTTTTGGGCTTTTCATGATACATTAAGCTGATTTAACACTCAATTTTCGTTAATTGTTCTTTATTATAAAATGGTTTAACATGTTAAATATTTTATCATCAGAGCGTCAAAATTACAAATCACTTGTTTTTTTTGGGCTTTTCATGATACATTAAGCTGATTTAACACTCAATTTTCGTTAATTGTTCTTTATTATAAAATGGTTTAACATGTTAAATATTTTATCATCAGAGCGTCAAAATTACAAATCACTTGTTTTTTTTGGGCTTTTCATGATATTTTAAGCTGATTTAACACTCAATTTTCGTTAATTGTTCTTTATTATAAAATGGTTTAACATGTTAAATATTTTATCATCAGAGCGTCAAAATTACAAATCACTTGTTTTTTTTGGGCTTTTCATGATACATTAAGCTGATTTAACACTCAATTTTAGTTAATTGTTCTTTATTATAAAATGGTTTAACATGTTAAATATTTTATCATCAGAGCGTCAAAATTACAAATCACTTGCTTTTTTTGGGCTTTTCATGATATTTTAAGCTGATTTAACACTCAATTTTCGTTAATCGTTCTTTATTATAAAATGGTTTAACATGTTAAATATTTTATCATCAGAGCGTCAAAATTACAAATCACTTGTTTTTTTTGGGCTTTTCATGATATTTTAAGCTGATTTAACACTCAATTTTCGTTAATCCATCTTTATTATAAAATGGTTTAACATGTTAAATATTTTATCATCAGAGCGTCAAAATTACAAATCACTTGTTTTTTTTGGGCTTTTCATGATATTTTAAGCTGATTTAACACTCAATTTTCGTTAATTGTTCTTTATTATAAAATGGTTTAACATGTTAAATATTTTATCATCAGAGCGTCAAAATTACAAATCACTTGTTTTTTTTGGGCTTTTCATGATACATTAAGCTGATTTAACACTCAATTTTCGTTAATTGTTCTTTATTATAAAATGGTTTAACATGTTAAATATTTTATCATCAGAGCGTCAAAATTACAAATCACTTGTTTTTTTTGGGCTTTTCATGATACATTAAGCTGATTTAACACTCAATTTTCGTTAATTGTTCTTTATTATAAAATGGTTTAACATGTTAAAAATTTTATCATCAGAGCGTCAAAATTACAAATCACTTGTTTTTTTTGGGCTTTTCATGATACATTAAGCTGATTTAACACTCAATTTTCGTTAATTGTTCTTTATTATAAAATGGTTTAACATGTTAAATATTTTATCATCAGAGCGTCAAAATTACAAATCACTTGTTTTTTTTGGGCTTTTCATGATACATTAAGCTGATTTAACACTCAATTTTCGTTAATTGTTCTTTATTATAAAATGGTTTAACATGTTAAATATTTTATCATCAGAGCGTCAAAATTACAAATCACTTGTTTTTTTTGGGCTTTTCATGATACATTAAGCTGATTTAACACTCAATTTTCGTTAATTGTTCTTTATTATAAAATGGTTTAACATGTTAAATATTTTATCATCAGAGCGTCAAAATTACAAATCACTTGTTTTTTTTTTGGCTTTTCATGATATTTTAAGCTGATTTAACACTCAATTTTCGTTAATTGTTCTTTATTATAAAATGGTTTAACATGTTAAATATTTTATCATCAGAGCGTCAAAATTACAAATCACTTGTTTTTTTTGGGCTTTTCATGATATTTTAAGCTGATTTAACACTCAATTTTCGTTAATTGTTCTTTATTATAAAATGGTTTAACATGTTAAATATTTTATCATCAGAGCGTCAAAATTACAAATCACTTGTTTTTTTTGGGCTTTTCATGATACATTAAGCTGATTTAACACTCAATTTTCGTTAATTGTTCTTTATTATAAAATGGTTTAACATGTTAAATATTTTATCATCAGAGCGTCAAAATTACAAATCACTTGTTTTTTTGGGCTTTTCATGATACATTAAGCTGATTTAACACTCAATTTTCGTTAATTGTTCTTTATTATAAAATGGTTTAACATGTTAAATATTTTTTCATCAGAGCGTCAAAATTACAAATCACTTGTTTTTTTTGGGGCTTTTCATGATACATTAAGCTGATTTAACACTCAATTTTCGTTAATTGTTCTTTATTATAAAATGGTTTAACATGTTAAATATTTTATCATCAGAGCGTCAAAATTACAAATCACTTGTTTTTTTGGGCTTTTCATGATACATTAAGCTGATTTAACACTCAATTTTCGTTAATTGTTCTTTATTATAAAATGGTTTAACATGTTAAATATTTTATCATCAGAATGTCAAAATTACAAATCACTTGTTTTTTTTGGGCTTTTCATGATACATTAAGCTGATTTAACACTCAATTTTCGTTAATTGTTCTTTATTATAAAATGGTTTAACATGTTAAATATTTTATCATCAGAGCGTCAAAATTACAAATCACTTGTTTTTTTTGGGCTTTTCATGATACATTAAGCTGATTTAACACTCAATTTTCGTTAATTGTTCTTTATTATAAAATGGTTTAACATGTTAAATATTTTATCATCAGAGCGTCAAAATTACAAATCACTTGTTTTTTTTGGGCTTTTCATGATACATTAAGCTGATTTAACACTCAATTTTCGTTAATTGTTCTTTATTATAAAATGGTTTAACATGTTAAATATTTTATCATCAGAGCGTCAAAATTACAAATCACTTGTTTTTTTTGGGCTTTTCATGATATTTTAAGCTGATTTAACACTCAATTTTCGTTAATTGTTCTTTATTATAAAATGGTTTAACATGTTAAATATTTTATCATCAGAGCGTCAAAATTACAAATCACTTGTTTTTTTTGGGCTTTTCATGATATTTTAAGCTGATTTAACACTCAATTTTCGTTAATCGTTCTTTATTATAAAATGGTTTAACATGTTAAATATTTTATCATCAGAGCGTCAAAATTACAAATCACTTGCTTTTTTTGGGCTTTTCATGATATTTTAAGCTGATTTAACACTCAATTTTCGTTAATCGTTCTTTATTATAAAATGGTTTAACATGTTAAATATTTTATCATCAGAGCGTCAAAATTACAAATCACTTGTTTTTTTTTGGGCTTTTCATGATATTTTAAGCTGATTTAACACTCAATTTTCGTTAATCCCTCTTTATTCTAAAATGGTTTAACATGTTAAATATTTTATCATCAGAGCGTCAAAATTACAAATCACTTGTTTTTTTTGGGCTTTTCATGATATTTTAAGCTGATTTAACACTCAATTTTCGTTAATTGTTCTTTATTATAAAATGGTTTAACATGTTAAATATTTTATCATCAGAGCGTCAAAATTACAAATCACTTGTTTTTTTTTGGGCTTTTCATGATACATTAAGCTGATTTAACACTCAATTTTCGTTAATTGTTCTTTATTATAAAATGGTTTAACATGTTAAAAATTTTATCATCTGTAATGGTCGTAGGCGAGTTAATGTACCAAAATAATTGCAGTGCATATCAATTGCGACAAATGTGTCGCCTGCACTGCAATGACCGCTGAGCTTCCCAAAAGCGAGCTTCGAGAGCGAGCTTTTGAGAGAAACTCTCAAAGCTTTGGGACTCAGCGGGCGAATTGCACCCATCTTCGCTTCTCACTTTCCAGGAAGAGGAAGAGCGGAGACTGGAATGTGGGACTATAAAAAGAGCCACATGGGGCAAATAGTTCTTTTCCGGCACGAGATCATCAAGTTAAACTTTGGTTCTGCTTAAAATTTAAAAGTATTAACCTATTTAACTAAAAAATATTTAACTAAAGAAAAAAAAAAAGTTGACAACATAAAACTCCCGAGCCCAATAAATAAGAAAGTGCAAGCGATCGCGTTTGTTTTTTTTTTTTTGCATTGCATCGAATTAACTTTGCAGCGCGCAGCTGCCGTCCCAAAGTATATGTTAAACATATATACATTTATTTATATATATACATATATATAAATCAGTGGACTTTTGTCCATTTTTCTCTCATTAGATACCCTAACTTCACGCCAGCAAGGGTCACCTTGAAGCGGAAGTTAGGGTACAAAAATAGCCGGCAGAGCAGCATAACGCCGAAACGACGGGGGAGAGGAAGGGCAGCATCAAAAGAAAAAAAAAAAAAACCGAAAAAAAACCAACAAAATAAAAGAAACTTTAGTGCGTGAAAAAAAAAAAACCAACCATATTAAGTTCTGAAAAAAAAACGTGAAAAAATATAACTAACGAAATAGAAATTTTAAAATAGAGTAATATTTGCATAGAAAAAAAACTGCGAAATATAAAGCAAAGAACTAGAAATCATAAAAAAAGAAAAGAATTTGTGCAAGATAGTTAAATTGCCGACGGCAAGTGCAAAGTTATTTTTTTTGTCGAGAGGAAAGTTAAGTTAAAGAAAACAGAAAAATTAGTGGTTTAAAAGCTCAATCTTAAAATCTCTAATTACTATATATATATAATTAACACACAAAACGAAACCAATAAATAAATATATATATCAATAAATAAATGTATTTGAATAAATAAGTGGAAATGAATAAATAAGAAACATGAAGCAAAGTACAGCATCAACAGAAAAAAAAATGAATCACACAGTTAATACCCTTTAACGAAAACGTAACGAAAAAAAAAAAGAAAAAAAATTTTATATGCTTAAATAAATAAAAATTGAATAATTAGATAGCTAACAGATGTGAAAAAAAAAAAAAAAAAAAAAAAATCCAATTTTGTGTTGTTCCTCCCCGCCCGCAATTATACCCCATTTCTACACTTAACAGCTGACCACGCAGAAAGGCCTTTCGTCGCGGGAATAAAGCAAAATGTAAGTGATTAACCCCAATGTGCCCTTGTCCCCGATAATTTGAAAAAAAAAGTAAATAAAGAACAATTTTAAATTTATTTAAACAAACAAGAAAAAAATATGGAAAAATTTTAATAATAAAAAAAAAAAAAAAAAATTTAAATACAACAATGAATAAAAATTTTGGTTTCTTGCGTTTTTCTATTTTTGTATATTATTATATTATTTCTGTGAATTGATTTGTTTTTTTGATGCAGCAAATATAAACATGAATGAAAAGAAAAAAATATTTTAACTACACTGAAAAAAAATTTTAATAAATTTAAATGAGATTCAATAAATAAATAAATAATAAGTAGTACTATAATAAATAAAATTAATAATGCTAGAAAAAATTTTGTAATAATAAAAAAAAAATAAAGAAAAAAAAATTAAAAAAATAAATAAAATAAATAAATTAGTTAAAAAAATTTTTTTAAATGAAATTTAACAACAACAAAATTTTATAAACAAATGTATATATAGAAATTTTTTTAAATCAAAAATTAAAATAAATCAATAGGTATTAGACAAAGAGAGAAGAAGAAAAGAGAAACAATGTTTTAGATAAATAACAAGTAAGAAGGCTCTAGTCGAGACTGCTCGACTAGGAGATACCCTGAACCCTCCAAGCTGATATTCTAATCATTCCGCACTTCTTTTATGCACACATATATACACATGCATCCACACGCACGCATAAACCCGCGCTCTGCTTACTGCGCAGTAAGCAGCGACTGCGCTTGGGCTGCGCTGCTGTGTGGGCAATATTATGAGATTTTATTTGTTGAATAATTTCTTTTGTAAACGTATGATCTTAATGAAACTTTCAGAGCGTAAATATAATGTATAAATGTGTGTACATTCCAAAGCACAAGTCTCTAGTACTTGATACACGTTTTTTACGAATTGGAGGCGAAGGGGGCGTGGTATCCAAAATCTGTAAAAAGCAAAATGTGTGTATCCATATAATGCATATACACAGTAAATCTGAAGTCTCTATGTCTAAAAGTGTTCAAATTAGGCTGAAAAAACTATACAAATTTATCGATTATCCTCGATAAAAAAGATATCGAATGAGTTATCGAAAAAATATGATAAACTTGTACTGCGTATGGTATACACGAGTCTACATACAAAATTTCAGCTCTCTAGCTCTTATAACTTCTGAGATCCTTTTGCTCATACGGACGGACGGACGGACGGACGGACGGACGGACGGACGGACAGACGGACGGACAGACGGACAGGGCTAAATCGACTCAGCTCATCGCCCTGATCAAGAATATATATACTTTATGGGGTCTGCCACGCCTCCTTCTGCCTGTTACATACTTTTTCACAAAACCATTATACCCTGATTTCCCATTTTCAATGGGTTCAGGGTATAAAAATAGCAAAAAAAAGTAATAAACCTATATTTGCAAGAGAAGTAAAAATTATTATTGAAATGGAAAAAGAATTGTCGCAATGAAAAATTTTATATATAAGTATTGAATATTAGTTATAAGAACTTTGTTTTTTTTTGAGTCTGCGTACTCAACAATAAATTTGAAAAAAATGAATTCAACCAGTTGCATTAGTTATTAGAGGAATCATGCAATCTTAAAAAAAATCTAGCAAAGCTGGTTAATATAATGGGGTAGGAAGTCGTCTGATTTTTTTGATGGGGGTTTTTACAAATTTTAAATTAAAAACCATGGTAGGGTTGGGTGGAGAAGCGGGTGCCAATTGTCACCTAAGGCCTCGCCTCTTCATATTCTTTTTTTCTGGTATAAGTACAAACTCTGTGTTCGTCTTCCCCCCTTCCCCTTCACTTCGGTCATGTTGACCATCTTTAGGGATCTTAACAACTAAAATTTGTGTTTTGGAGATTTTAGAGATAGCAACGAACCCCCCCACACTCCCGAATGAGCTAAGGGACCAGGAGATCCCGCCCGTTATCTTTAAATCTATGGCAAGCAGTGTAGTAGCAGAATATATAGCACTCGGCGGCCGTGACACATAACCCGTAAACCATTACAAATTTTATGGCGCCCAACGTGGGGCACTGAGGAGCGTTGATCTTTGGGCGATATTATGCGATCTTATGAGGTAGTGAGCGTAGTAGTCTTCAAAGATTATATGCTTTCAGTGTACCGACTCCAAAATGAGGCATACTAGACTAGAGTTTACTTTTATACGAAGCTAGTAGCCGCATTTGTATGTTGTGAATATCCGATACGCTAACGATAGTTAGTTAGATAGTTCGTTTATAGAGTGGTAAATTAAATGTAGTTGTATTGGAACTCTAGCATTTGCCTGAGAGCGGATGCATTGCCGACAACTCATTTTCTTTACAAGCACACTCATTTAAACACAAACAAAACAATCGGTATTAAGATCTGTTTTCACAATAGCTCGTTTGTTTTCGAAAACCTTTTATATCTTTACTGAAGTACATGTGACTTTAAGAATATAGGTCCGCTTCTGGAATCTTGTGTATTTAGCTAAGATTGGATACCCTGCCGATGATGGATACCCTATATTTTCAAGATAATATGACAATAAATTTATAATTGGGTTTTCATTCCCGATAATAAAAGTTGGTCGATGTAGTACATTCATGTTGTAATTAGTACAGTACTTCATTGATGAATATTGCTTCGCCAATTTGATATCGGATGTTAGATGCAATAGCCCAGTTTGTATTCCTTATGTGTTTATACCAGAACTTAAAAAAATATGAAATTGACTTCCTCCCCATTTATATTAACCAAAACAATTCAGTATTAGCTTTGAATTATCAAACTTTTTTTTATAAAAAAATTTAGTATTTCTGGTTGTAGAACCGTTTTGAGATAATAGTTGAAGCCACTATGCCTCTTGCTCGTAGTCCGCAACGTAATTCCGCATCTTCGGATGATGCTATGAAGAATTGCGATATATGTGGTCAGATTTTGACAAATACACAGTCTTGCTATATTACGAATTGTAAACATATTTATCATAAGCGTTGCCTGGAAGAGTGGTTGACTGATCGCAACACTTGTCCTAATTGTGCAGCTGTAATAAATATTCACGATTTAAAGGTAGTTATCGGAAATTGTTCGCCTCAATCGAAGCAAGCAGATCCGTCCGTCCCAGGTCCAAGTACTCGTGCAGTGACTCGAAACTTGGCCAAGGCATTAAAAGATGTAGATAATCAGAGAGTCACATCAGATCAGCGTGCGTTAGAGGTGAGTGAAGAGCCGTTAGTTGAGTTAGATAACAGTATTGGCACTAACCCGAATGAACATCCTCCTTCACGTGGAATGAACACTAGAAGACGAGGTCGTCCTTATCGGGCAGGTACCAATCGTCGCGAAGATCACGCCCCAGTTGACTATTCTACAATACAAAACATGATCGAGCAAACGGTAACTCGATTAATGTCTTCTTTGAATTTGAGCAATCGGTCTCCGCCTAATGCTTTACCGCGTCCGTCTGTCCAAATGTCATCGTCAAGTCAGACATCAGTCCATCCGAGTAAAGTTGCCCAAATCATACAAAAATGGAATATTCAGTTTGATGGTACTGAGGAGGGCTTAGGGGTAGACGAATTTATGTACAGGGTAAAAGTATTGGCTGAGGACACATTAGATGGAGATATGGAGGCTTTGTGCAAGCATATGCATATACTTTTCGCCGGAAGGGCAAGAAACTGGTACTGGAGGTACCATAAGAAGGTGGACCGTATCATTTGGTCAGATTTTTGTTTTGCGCTACGTCAGCAGTACACGGATTATCGATCCGAATTTGCGAGTAAAGAGTTAATACGCTCTCGAAAACAAAAAGTAGGTGAATCTTTCACAAATTTTTATGAAGGGATTGTGTCGCTTATCGACAAATCTTCAGTTCGGATCGACGAAGAAGAACTGATTGAAATTCTTAAAAATAATCTTCTTCCCGAAGCGCGTCACCAGCTATTATATCAGCCGGTGCATTCCGTAGGTCAGCTTCGAAAATTGGTCCAGATGCACGAAAATTTAGTTGCTGAAACTAGCAGCCAAAGGGAAAGTAGTTCTCGTCAGAAGCAGCCCTTTCAGAGGCGACCAATGTATACAGTTGCTGAGCTAGATGACGAAAACGGTCAGATTGAGGGCATAGAAACTGAAATCGCTGCTGTCCAACAGTCAAAGATACGCTGCTGGAACTGCGATACACCAGGACATGTGTGGGAAAATTGCTTAGCGGAACGTCGCGTATTTTGTTACGGGTGTGGCGCACTTAATGTGTATAAGCCACAATGTAAGACTTGTATTCAACGCTCGTCGGAAAACCGACAGAAGGGTGCGTCCAACAACAACAGGATGCCCCCTGCAAAGACCAATTGAGATCAGAAGAGGCGATCAACGCTTCCATCTCTGAAGCTCCTTTGCCCGAATCCAATTTAAAATCTGTTCAAAATAAAAATATCAAGCCCCTGCACATGCTACCTTATCATGAACGCCTCAAAAACTATCTGGAAGTAAAACATAGGATATTTAGTGAAATAAGTCCTTTAAAAACTAGGAGTGCTTTGCGTTGCAAAGCTTACTATAAAAAGCTAAGAAAATATAGAAAGTTTCTAATGTCAGCAATAATCAATGATAAAAATGATTCGCGTTGCTATGCTGAAGTTAGTTTTTTTCAGTTTACTGAGCTGGGTCTATTAGATACAGGCGCAAATGTTAGCTGTATTGGAGCCTCGCTAGCTTTAGAAAACTTCTCAAACTATTCTGAGTTTAAGTCACTTACATCCCAAGTGCAGACTGCAGATGGGAAAGCTCATAGCGTGGTTGGTGTATTGAACGCCCCAATTAATTACAAAGGAACTACGAAGACTCTCCGATTATATATTATTCCATCAATCAAGCAAAGATTAATTTTGGGTATCGATTTTTGGAAAGAATTCTCTCTAGCTCCTCACGTAATTAGCGCTATGCAGTCAACTACGGATGAGTTTGATAAGAATTCCACAGCTAGCACAGATTTAGTAGATAATTCATTCCCATTAACTGATTTAGAATTGCGACAGTTAGAAGTAGTAAAATCTCTTTTCCCTAATTGTCAAGAAAAACTAGGCCGTACGCATTTGATTCAACATCATATTGATATTGGTGATGCACGACCAGTTAAACAGCGTTTTTATCCAGTCAGTCCGGCAGTTGAAACGCTATTGTATAAAGAAGTCGACCGAATGTTAGCCCTTGATGTTATAGAACCATCGATTAGCGCCTGGAGTTCGCCCATGCGATTGGTGGTGAAACCGAATAAAATTCGGCTATGCTTAGATGCGCGTAAGCTAAATGAAGCAACCAAAAAGGATGCTTATCCGTTACCAGCGATAGAAGGTATATTTTCGCGTATGCCAAAAGCAAATTATATTACCAAGCTTGATCTAAAAGATGCTTTCTGGCAGATTGAATTGACCAAAGAGGCAAGGCCATTAACTGCGTTTACCATACCTGGCAGACCTCTCTACCAATTCAAGGTAATGCCTTTTGGCTTGTGTAACGCTCCAGCAACCATGTGTCGTCTTATGGATGAGTTAATACCCCCAGATTTACGCTATTGTGTATTCGGTTATTTAGATGATGTATGTGTAGTTTCAGAGAGCTTTTCAGCCCATTTAGCAGTGCTGGTACGCCTTGCTGAACAATTTCGCAAAGCAAATTTAACATTGAATATTGAGAAAAGTCAGTTTTGCGTTAAAAGCGTAAATTATTTAGGACATATCATAGGCAGTGGTGGTATCTGCACAGATCCTTCGAAGATTGATTGTATTAAAAATTGGCCACCACCAAAGAATCTTAAACAGGTTCGAGGATTCCTAGGTATTTGTGGGTGGTATCGAAGATTTATAAAGAATTACGCCGAACTCACATGCCCTATAACTGACACACTCACAAAGAAAAAGAATTTTTTATGGCCCGTAGAAGCACAAGAGGCTATGGACAGATTAAAGCTGATTCTTACTACAGCGCCAGTTTTACAGAATCCCGATTTTGAGAAAAAGTTCTATCTGCACTGCGATGCCAGTGATTATGGAATTGGAGCCGTGCTAGTTCAGTTATCCGCAGAAAATGACGAAATGCCGATTGCGTTTATGTCGAAGAAACTGAGCCGAGCACAGCGAAACTATAGTGTAACGGAACGAGAATGTTTAGCCGTAGTTTTAGCTATAGAGAAATTCAGGTGTTATTTAGAAATGCAGGAATTTGAGGTAGTTACAGACCACTCAAGTTTGATGTGGCTGATGCGTCAACAAAACGCCTCTGGTAGACTTGCCCGATGGATTTTCCGCTTGCAGCCATATAAATTTACTATCTCTCATAGAAAAGGCAAAGATCACATAGTTCCGGATGCCCTTTCAAGGATGTGTGAAGAAGAAGTTGCTGTGTTAGAAATTGGTCCGATTGTCGACTTGGACTCAGATGCTTTCTTTGACTCTGAGTATCAAGAGCTCAAGAAGAAATTTACTCTTGAGAAAGCCAAATTCCCAGACATTAAGATATCTAGCCAGTTTATTTACATTCGAACAGAACATTCTAAATGTTTGGAAGACCAGAATGAAAGTTTATGGAAGTTATGGGTTCCCGAACGACTTAGAATAGATGTGCTTAAACAAGCTCATGACAGTGCGATTTCATCACACTGTGGGATGCAGAAAACAATAGAAAAACTAAGAAGAAATTTGTTTTGGCCAGGATTAGCTAACGATGTACGTGCTTACATACGTAGTTGCGATACCTGCAAAGAAACTAAATCTCCCAATCAAATTTTAAGACCACCACATGCAGACCATTTCAAAGACTTTATGTTGATATTCTAGGACCATATCCCAGAACTAAAAGTGGTAATATAGGCTTGTTGATTGTTCTAGACCATTTTAGCAAATTTCATTGGCTGTGTCCTTTGAAAAAGTTTACTTCATCTGTCGTTCAGGAATTTTTGCTGAAGAATATATTTCACTGTTATGGAGTTCCAGAAGTTTTAGTGAGCGACAATGGTAAACAATTTCGTGCTAATGACTTCAATGCATTTCTGACAGAATTGGGAGTGAGACATGTGTATACCGATTTATACTCACCGCAGAGTAATGCAGCTGAACGTGTCAACCGCTCAATTCTATCTGCAGTTAGAGCATATCTAAAAGAAGATCAGACAGAATGGGATAAAAACATAACAGCTATTTCTTGCGCATTAAGGTCGTCACTTCATCAATCATTAGGCTGTTCGCCTTACAAAGCTCTCTTCGGATTAGAAATGATTACTCATGGAGCCGATTATCGTCTCTTGAAAAATTTGTCGCTTTTAGAAGAACCGCATCTGTCTGTTCAAAGAACTGACAAACTCGCTTTGTTGCGAAAAGATCTGCAAAAGAACATTCGTACTGCATATGAGCGCAATGCTGCACAGTACAATCTAAGATCTAAACCAGTGTCCTTTAAGGAGGGTCAGGAGGTTTTTAGAAGAAACTTTAGTCTCAGTAAATTTTCACAAAATTTTAATGCGAAGTTAGCACCGCAATTTGTTAAATGCCGAATTAAAAAGAGGCTTGGCAATAGCTTCTATATTTTGGAAAATTTACAAGGCAAAGAAGTGGGAACGTATCATGCGAAAGATATTCGTATCTGATTCCCGCTAATCTTCTAACTATTGTATCAGATTATCGTGTATGTAATGGTCGTAGGCGAGTTAATGTACCAAAATAATTGCAGTGCATATCAATTGCGACAAATGTGTCGCCTGCACTGCAATGACCGCTGAGCTTCCCAAAAGCGAGCTTCGAGAGCGAGCTTTTGAGAGAAACTCTCAAAGCTTTGGGACTCAGCGGGCGAATTGCACCCATCTTCGCTTCTCACTTTCCAGGAAGAGGAAGAGCGGAGACTGGAATGTGGGACTATAAAAAGAGCCACATGGGGCAAATAGTTCTTTTCCGGCACGAGATCATCAAGTTAAACTTTGGTTCTGCTTAAAATTTAAAAGTATTAACCTATTTAACTAAAAAATATTTAACTAAAGAAAAAAAAAAAGTTGACAACATAAAACTCCCGAGCCCAATAAATAAGAAAGTGCAAGCGATCGCGTTTGTTTTTTTTTTTTTTGCATTGCATCGAATTAACTTTGCAGCGCGCAGCTGCCGTCCCAAAGTATATGTTAAACATATATACATTTATTTATATATATACATATATATAAATCAGTGGACTTTTGTCCATTTTTCTCTCATTAGATACCCTAACTTCACGCCAGCAAGGGTCACCTTGAAGCGGAAGTTAGGGTACAAAAATAGCCGGCAGAGCAGCATAACGCCGAAACGACGGGGGAGAGGAAGGGCAGCATCAAAAGAAAAAAAAAAAAAACGAAAAAAAACCAACAAAATAAAAGAAACTTTAGTGCGTGAAAAAAAAAAACCAACCATATTAAGTTCTGAAAAAAAAACGTGAAAAAATATAACTAACGAAATAGAAATTTTAAAATAGAGTAATATTTGCATAGAAAAAAAACTGCGAAATATAAAGCAAAGAACTAGAAATCATAAAAAAAGAAAAGAATTTGTGCAAGATAGTTAAATTGCCGACGGCAAGTGCAAAGTTATTTTTTTTGTCGAGAGGAAAGTTAAGTTAAAGAAAACAGAAAAATTAGTGGTTTAAAAGCTCAATCTTAAAATCTCTAATTACTATATATATATAATTAACACACAAAACGAAACCAATAAATAAATATATATATCAATAAATAAATGTATTTGAATAAATAAGTGGAAATGAATAAATAAGAAACATGAAGCAAAGTACAGCATCAACAGAAAAAAAAATGAATCACACAGTTAATACCCTTTAACGAAAACGTAACGAAAAAAAAAAAGAAAAAAAATTTTATATGCTTAAATAAATAAAAATTGAATAATTAGATAGCTAACAGATGTGAAAAAAAAAAAAAAAAAAAAAATCCAATTTTGTGTTGTTCCTCCCCGCCCGCAATTATACCCCATTTCTACACTTAACAGCTGACCACGCAGAAAGGCCTTTCGTCGCGGGAATAAAGCAAAATGTAAGTGATTAACCCCAATGTGCCCTTGTCCCCGATAATTTGAAAAAAAAAGTAAATAAAGAAAAATTTTAAATTTATTTAAACAAACAAGAAAAAAATATGGAAAAATTTTAATAATAAAAAAAAAAAAAAAATTTAAATACAACAATGAATAAAAATTTTGGTTTCTTGCGTTTTTCTATTTTGGTATATTATTATATTATTTCTGTGAATTGATTTGTTTTTTTGATGCAGCAAATATAAACATGAATGAAAAGAAAAAAATATTTTAACTACACTGAAAAAAAATTTTAATAAATTTAAATGAGATTCAATAAATAAATAAATAATAAGTAGTACTATAATAAATAAAATTAATAATGCTAGAAAAAATTTTGTAATAATAAAAAAAAAATAAAGAAAAAAAATTAAAAAAATAAATAAAATAAATAAATTAGTTAAAAAAATTTTTTTAAATGAAATTTAACAACAACAAAATTTTATAAACAAATGTATATATAGAAATTTTTTTAAATCAAAAATTAAAATAAATCAATAGGTATTAGACAAAGAGAGAAGAAGAAAAGAGAAACAATGTTTTAGATAAATAACAAGTAAGAAGGCTCTAGTCGAGACTGCTCGACTAGGAGATACCCTGAACCCTCCAAGCTGATATTCTAATCATTCCGCACTTCTTTTATGCACACATATATACACATGCATCCACACGCACGCATAAACCCGCGCTCTGCTTACTGCGCAGTAAGCAGCGACTGCGCTTGGGCTGCGCTGCTGTGTGGGCAATATTATGAGATTTTATTTGTTGAATAATTTCTTTTGTAAACGTATGATCTTAATGAAACTTTTAGAGCGTAAATATAATGTATAAATGTGTGTACATTCCAAAGCACAAGTCTCTAGTACTTGATACACGTTTTTTACGAATTGGAGGCGAAGGGGGCGTGGTATCCAAAATCTGTAAAAAGCAAAATGTGTGTATCCATATAATGCATATACACAGTAAATCTGAAGTCTCTATGTCTAAAAGTGTTCAAATTAGGCTGAAAAAACTATACAAATTTATCGATTATCCTCGATAAAAAAGATATCGAATGAGTTATCGAAAAAATATGATAAACTTGTACTGCGTATGGTATACACGAGTCTACATACATTTCAGCTCTCTAGCTCTTATAACTTCTGAGATCCTTTTGCTCATACGGACGGACGGACGGACGGACGGACGGACGGACGGACGGACAGACGGACGGACAGACGGACAGGGCTAAATCGACTCAGCTCATCGCCCTGATCAAGAATATATATACTTTATGGGGTCTGCCACGCCTCCTTCTGCCTGTTACATACTTTTTCACAAAACCATTATACCCTGATTTCCCATTTTCAATGGGTTCAGGGTATAAAAATAGCAAAAAAAAGTAATAAACCTATATTTGCAAGAGAAGTAAAAATTATTATTGAAATGGAAAAAGAATTGTCGCAATGAAAAATTTTATATATAAGTATTGAATATTAGTTATAAGAACTTTGTTTTTTTTTGAGTCTGCGTACTCAACAATAAATTTGAAAAAAATGAATTCAACCAGTTGCATTAGTTATTAGAGGAATCATGCAATCTTAAAAAAAATCTAGCAAAGCTGGTTAATATAATGGGGTAGGAAGTCGTCTGATTTTTTTGATGGGGGTTTTTACAAATTTTAAATTAAAAACCATGGTAGGGTTGGGTGGAGAAGCGGGTGCCAATTGTCACCTAAGGCCTCGCCTCTTCATATTCTTTTTTTCTGGTATAAGTACAAACTCTGTGTTCGTCTTCCCCCCTTCCCCTTCACTTCGGTCATGTTGACCATCTTTAGGGATCTTAACAACTAAAATTTGTGTTTTGGAGATTTTAGAGATAGCAACGAACCCCCCCACACTCCCGAATGAGCTAAGGGACCAGGAGATCCCGCCCGTTATCTTTAAATCTATGGCAAGCAGTGTAGTAGCAGAATATATAGCACTCGGCGGCCGTGACACATAACCCGTAAACCATTACACATCAGAGCGTCAAAATTACAAATCACTTGTTTTTTTTTGGGCTTTTCATGATACATTAAGCTGATTTAACACTCAATTTTCGTTAATTGTTCTTTATTATAAAATGGTTTAACATGTTAAATATTTTATCATCAGAGCGTCAAAATTACAAATCACTTGTTTTTTTTGGGCTTTTCATGATACATTAAGCTGATTTAACACTCAATTTTCGTTAATTGTTCTTTATTATAAAATGGTTTAACATGTTAAATATTTTATCATCAGAGCGTCAAAATTACAAATCACTTGTTTTTTTTGGGCTTTTCATGATACATTAAGCTGATTTAACACTCAATTTTCGTTAATTGTTCTTTATTATAAAATGGTTTAACATGTTAAATATTTTATCATCAGAGCGTCAAAATTACAAATCACTTGTTTTTTTTTGGGCTTT
>JAWNOM010000134.1:0-26037 GCA_035045965.1 Drosophila aldrichi
TTTTGCCTTTGCTTAAGTTACAAGTCATGTTCAGCATTTTTCCCGATTTCTTGCTTAAAGAAAACAAAATAAAAGAAATCGCACACAAATTTTTATTGAATTTGCAAACAGCGACAACGGATTGCCTGAAAGCCTTTGCCATATGCCAGTTAAGCTGACACGCCCACTGCTAAAAATAAAATACAAATGAAATGTCAATAAATTTATATATATGTACATATATATAGATTTTTGTGCATTTATACATTTTTAAACTAAGCTTTTGAAATCCATTTTCCATTTTTGGGCTTATGACTTTTTTTTTTTAATGCATTAGACACGAACAACAACAATAAGAAGAAGAAGAGCAGCAGCAACAGCTACTATCTCGCTTTCACACCCACACCTCATCAGTCTAACTCCCTCTATCTATCTCTGTCCCTCTCTTTTGCATTGTGTGCACATTTAAGTCTGGCATTATTTTTATAACTATGCGTGAAAAGCTTCTTTTTTTCATTTAAATTTAACAAAAAAAAAATTGAAAATGTAAAAATTGCAACGGAAAATGCAAACAACAACAACAAAAACAATAGCAAAGACAACAATGACAATGACAGCAGACACATAGACTACATACAGTTGTTGTTGTTGTTGTTGTTGTTGTTGCTTTTGCACAGTCGTAAAGCAGCTGCAGCAGCGCCACCTTCCGGCCAAACTGAAAACATAGGTGCAATCCACAAATTGAGCTTGCTCACCATCAAAATACCCTGTAAACAAGACAAGTAAATGCGTTATTTAAATAAAAATTGGAGATTTTTTATATTAATTAAAAATAAAATCAAAACGAAATGAAGCGAAAAAATAGAAAATTAAAATAAAATTTTATTTTAAAAAATAAATAAATAAATACTAGTTAAAGAAAATTAATAATAATAAAAAAAATAATAATAATAATATTACTAATAATAATTTCTGTACTATTATTATTAATATCAATGTTTTATTTTTTATTATTATTATTAATTTACTAAAACAAGTATTTATTTAAAAAACTAATTTTTATCTATACATAAATAATAATAATACACAGAAATTTATTATTATTAGCAATTTACTAAAACAAGTTTTTATTTTTAAAAATAATTTTTATCTATACATAAATAACAATAATAATACACAAAAATTTATATTTGACGAAAAAAAAAAAATACTAAAAATTGTGATATCTTAGTTGAAATTATTAAAAATTTAAAAATCACATTTGAAAAAGAAATCTGCATCAATATGTTTTTGGGATGTGTATTACTTCAATATAAAAATACAAATCAAGAAATTATAAAATTAAAAATGATTAAATATATTAGAATTAGAATTGAACAAAAATATATATTTTATAATATAGTTTGACTTGTATTTTTATATTATAACATTTATTATAAGAATCATATAACTATAAAAACTGCAATTATTTAGATTGAAATTATAATCACGCTGAAGACGACTTCCTTCATTCGTTTTCAAATAAATCTGTATACATTTAGGCCCTATACAGTGCAGGTTATAGGCTGTAAATTGCAGGGTATGTGGCTTACAGTCGACCCCTCTCTAGGTTTAGCGCTTAAAAAAAAAAAAACGCAATAAAAAAATGCATATAAAATTTGTTTGTGTATGCAAAAAATTACACAAAAAAGTTTGCAAAATATTGCAGTCAAAAAAAAAAAAGAGAGAAACAAAATGGAGATGTGGCAGGAGAGTGGCAGAGAGAGTGAGATAGATATAGAGACATGGAGATGGAATGAGAAATAAGCTTAAACGGCCTTAAATGCAATTTAAAATGTTTCAATGGGATCAAAAATGAAATAATTCTATGGGTGTATATATGTATATATTTAAATATATAAATATAAATATATAAAATATATTTAAATAAAATAAAATAAATCTATGGGTGTATATATATTTAAATATATATATATATTTATATATATATATATTAGAAAATCACATATGTATATATGTATGTATATATATTTAAAATAAAATAATTATATATACATGCATATTTTTAAAATATGTATGATAAATTTAAAATAAAAGTCTTACATTGCAATGCATTGGTGTAAAATAAAAATAGATATTTTTTATATTAATTTAATAGCAAGAAAAAAATGAAAAGAAATAAATAAATAAAATAAAACTATATTTTAAAAACAAATAAAATAAGTAAAAATATATTTAAAAAAAATAAAAATAAAATAAATAAAAATATATATATAAAAAAAATAAAATAATTAAAAATCTATTTATTACATTTTTAATTTAATATACATATTTATATATCAAATATGAATATTAAATTAAAAATGTAATAAATAGATTTTTATTTATTTATTTATTTTTTTTTAATATATTTTTATTTATTTAATTATTTTAATTATATTTTTATTTATTTTATATTTTTTTACATATATTTTTATTTTTTAAATATATATTTTTAATTATTTTATTTTATTTATTTTTTGTAAATATATTTAAATATTATTTTCCCCGACTTTCAATTTTGATTTCTGTCTGTCGATTCTTTTCTCCGCTGTAATTCATTGGCAGCCAGCAGCCGACGGCAATTGCAGTTAGGTAGCTCACCTATGCTATCGTCTCACCTGCCTCACCTGCCCCACCTGCCTTAATACCTGTCGTGTTTTTTTTTTTTTTGGCACCTGTGGCCGCTGCTGCTGCTGCTGTTGGTCTGGCATTAAGTGCATTCATTAAAGCAACGATTGACCACGCCCACCGTCTAGCAGCCCACCACTTGCCCATTTGCCCAGTTTTGCTCTCGCATTTCACACGCTCAACCAATTGGAAAATTTACACGTGCAAAATGATGAAAAATTGCTGCGGTTTTCCTTTTGATTTTTTTCCATTGTCGTCATTCGAAATTGTTTGGCATCAAATTGGAAAAACCCAAAAAAAGAAATGAAAAAAATAAATAATAATAAAATGGCAAAATGTTTTTATTTATATTTTTTTTTTTTTTTTGTATTTTTCCTGCAACATTTTCATTTAAAGTTTAAAGCGAAAAAAAGGCAGAATATATATAGCGAGAGATATGAATATATATACATATGTATATTTACGTTTTGTTTTCATATATATATATATATTTTTTTTTATTTTATATGTTTTAAAAAAATATATATATATTTTTCCCGTTTTGTTCTGTTTTGTGTGTTATTTAAATGTGAACATTGTTGTCGTTTTGTCATTTAGCTGTTGTTGTTGTTGTTGTTGTTTCTGTTATTCTTGTTGTTGCTTTGTAATATTTTTAATTTTGCGCAGGCAGCGACATAAATCATTTTGTCGCGCATTGCAAAAATTCCAAAAGAGCAAGGCGAAAAAATTACAAAAATTTTTAAATTAGCTCGCAACACAACACACACACACACACACACACATACACTCTCTCTCTCTGTCTGTGTGTGTGTGTTGTGTATGAAATGAAAATAGGGGGGGGGGGGGGCAACTGGGTGGCCCAACTCTTGGGGGCTGGAATTAAATTTTCATATGAAAAACTCAGCAGCGCCAGCAACAATGTGAGTGTGGGCGAAAGGGGGGCGTGGCTAGGGGATAGAGGATAGAGGGGTACATTGGGGTACATTGGGGAAACAAAGCCAAATAGTAGAAAATTGGAAAGATGAAGTTGATTGTGATAGCAACAATGTGCCTTTTAGGGAGGCGCGCGCGCGCGGGGGCGTGGCCAGCAATAGGGGTACTCCGGGGGCAGAAAAAGAAAAAAAAAAAACAAAAAACGAAAGCAATTTTCAATTTTTCTACACAAAAATGCGAGCGACGAAGCAAACGCTGCTAAAAACTTTGACGACAGACAGCAAAAGGCAGAGAGTGGGTGGGGGTAGTGGGAGGGGGCAGGGGGCAACGAGGCTGCTGGGTTGGATTGGGTTGGGTTGGGGGTAGACGTTTGCGCCTTGCAGTAGTCGCGCTGGCAAGTGATAAATCATTTCAACTGTCACTTTCGAAACACAATTTTATCTAAACACACACATACATACATACATATATATGTAGAGAGAGTGTGAGAGAGAGAGAGAGAGACAGTCAGAGCTACAGATACAGAACAGACGTTGGTATTTGGGGTTCAATTGTTGTTGTTGTTACTGTTGTTGTTGTTGTCTGGGGTGGCTTCTATTTCTAAATGTCGAAATGTCTGCAGTATGGAAAATTCATTCTATATATATACATATATATCTCTGTATGTGTGTTTGTATGTGTGTCACTCACTGCATTTGAACTTTGTGCCTTGCTGATAAGAATACATTGCATTTGGTATATTTTAGTTTTTGATTTTGATTTTTTTTCTATTTTTTTTTTGGGACATTTTCTCGTCGGCTTCGTAATCAAAATGACAGGCCAAAAGAGTCTAGCGCCATTTATCAGCACTTAAGAGCGTGAAGGGGCGTGGGCGAGGGGGCGAGGGGGCGAGACACTCCAAAATAGTTAAACTATAAATAGCGACGGGAAAAGTTTGGGAAGAGAAATATGAGAAAATGGAAAATGGGGCAGAAAGAACAAATATTTCGTTTTGTTTTTGTGTTTCTTAAAAATTTGTGACAAAAACACACGCCGGCTATTTAAAATATCATAAAAATCAACAACAACAACAACAACAAACTTGAAAAACTATTTGGAAAATATTTGCCTGTCTTTTTTTTTCTTCTGCTTGTGGCGCGCACATTTTTGTCAATTTATTGATTTAACATTGCATAATAAGCAGCCAGAAGAAGAAGAAGAAAGAAAAAAACAAAACACAAAATCATTAACTTGGCTTTGGCGTCTACAAACAAAACCAAAAAAAAACAAGTAAGAAAGCTCTAGTCGAGACTGCTCGACTACGAAATCCCCTGAACCCGTCGGAGAACTGATATTTCAATAGTTCTCCGCGTCTTTTTGCTTACAAAAGAAACACACACACACATACATAGGCACATATAGGCACGCACGCATAAACACGCATGGGCTGCAGTGTGGGCTTCTTATTGAAACTTAATTATTTAATAACTTTTTTTGTGGACGTACGTTCTTCATGAAACTTTTAGATTGTGATTATATCATTACTATGCGTGTATGTGCCGAATCTCAAGTCTCTAGTATTTGAAATACGCATTTTACAAAGGTGAGGGTTAGGGGGTGGATATAGGGGTGGGGGGTGAATTATAACAAAAACCGAAATTCTAAAAAGTATATATGAGTCTACGTTTAAAATTTGGAGACTCTAGCTCAAAAGATGTAGGAGATATAATTTAATAATTGACATTCGATAAGGTTTTTCATCGATAAAAAAATAATCGGACAAGTTATCGAAATTATGTGATAAACTCGATATGCGCGTGCTATATACGGACATTTTAAAAAAAAGTTGAAGTCTCTAGCTATTGTATCTTCGGAAATCGACGCGTTCAAACATACGGACAGACGGACAGACGGACAGACGGACGGACGGACGGACGGACGGACAGACAGACGGACAGGGCTAAATCAACTTATCTCGTCGCCCTGATCAAGAATATATATACTTTGTGGGGTCTGCCACGCCTCCTTCTGCCTGTTACATACATTTTAACAAAACCATTATACCCTGATTTCCCATTTTCAATGGGTTCAGGGTATAAAAAGAAAAAAAAAAAAGCGCCAACAGCAACAGCTACAACTACAGCAACAACAACAACAAGCTTTATATTGACTGGTCGTTGCGTCTCGCCACTCAATTCGCTTTGAATTCGCCTCGCACACGCACACACACACACACACACACACACACAGCGCGACGGCAGTTGACTAGCGCCGTCTCGCTTGCACAAGCGCGACAGCTGCTGGCAGCTAAGCAATGGCGCTGCCTTCTTACGATATAAGCAGCCAGTGTGCTCAACTTACGATACAGCGACGGGGAAATCTCTTGAGTGTGCATGAGTGTGAATGTATGTGTGTGCCTCTCTCAGAGAGCGCTTCAGCGCAGACTGTTTGGCTCGGGCTGCCGTTTGAGTAGTTTTGTGTGCGTGTGTGTGTGTGTCGTTTTCTTTTTTTTGTTTTTATTTTATTTTTTAACTATAAAAACGACAATAAAATTTTTAGTACAAAGATTTATGTGCGAACAATTTGGTCTTTGTCTCTTGCTCAGCTCAACTCAATTAATTTGTTTTGCTTTTATTTTTATTTTGTTTTGCTGATTGTTTGAGCGCATTTTGAATTTGATTAAACAGGTGCGACAGCTGCGACATCTAATATGCCATTAATATTTTTATTAGAATATAGACGTTTTTTGTTGTGGTTGTTGTTTTTGTTTTTTTTTTTAAACTAAGTCACTGTCAACCCTCGATTGCAGTTTGTGTGCACGATAAACACCCCACAAAAGCGTCCATAAAACGTGCCCATTACTACCAAGAAAATTGGCCATTAAGAAAACGAGGCAGACGCCTCAATGTTGTTGTTGTTGTTGTTGTGCTGGCCAAGTTGGAATTTTAAATAAAGGTGCGACGACGCCCTCAGTGAGCAAAGAAAATAATAGAAATTGGGGGGTCGCCAGTGTTAGCCACCCTCGGAGCTGGCAACGCCCAGGCACTTGGCTTCATTCAATGGGCCAATAAACCAAATTATTATTAACGCCATTCTCATTCTCATTCTCATTCTCATCTTATTCTCGTACAGTGTTTCATTTAAAGTTTTATGCGCTCAAAGTGCCCATCAAGCTGAGAGCAGAGGCCATAAGCTACAGATAGTTGTGGGCGTAAGCTCAAAGCGTTCCACCTGTCACTCAATATCTGTGTGTGTGTGTGTGTGGCTTAACATATTCAACATTCTGTCAATATTGCGCAAATCTTGAAAGTTTGACAAGTGTTGCAAATCGCGTGCGACAGTTCGTTGAGTTGAGTTCAGGTTTAAGAACTTAAGAACCTTAGATATGATAGCTTACATACATAAATATAAATATACATACATATATATATAGATAGCTAGTTAGTTTGTTAGTTAGTTTATTGATTTGTTTAATTAATGCGCGGCTTTTCCCATTTTCCCCATTTGCAGGACGATGGTGTCGAAGAGAATGGTCCTCACCTGCCGATGCTCGCAACGCAGACGCCTCCCGGCGGCTCTATTCCTCAGTCTTCCTTGGCAGTCCTGGTAAGTACTTGAGCTAACTGTAAACAACCTATATCGTACCTTTTTATCAGTCTTGCGCGCCAACTGACGTCAATGTTTCCATTAGATTTCATTGATTTACAATATCGTATTTGCTTTGGCTTTTGTTTTTGTTTTTTTCGGTGGTTTTGTTAAACGGAAACCTGCCGCATGACAGTGGTGTGGCATTGTTTTTTTCTTCTTTTTTTTTTTGCGATTGTTTTGTTGCGCTATCGCCGGCACCAGCAGCGAGATCTGTTGGCCAGATTGTGCCAAAGAGTTAACGTTAATGGCAGCGACTACTAACAATGGCTGCCGCTGCCTCTCTCTCTGCCTCTACCTCTGTCGTCTCATGCCCAGGCACAGTAGGTAATTTCTATAATGATATACGAACTTGCCACCGGCCACAAAAAATCCCAAACAAAGGCAACTGCTGCTGCCCCAACTAGGCTCAACTCTCATGTCCAGGTCTCCTGCTAATGGATCAGCCAATGCCACAAACTGCATCTTCTGGCTATTATGAGATTATTATGGATTTTATGAGAAATACCTCTTTTATTTTCTATATCATATCATATTAGTAGTAGTAGTCAATAAGAGAATAGAGGGAATATCACTAGAGTTAACTATCAATACATATAAATCTATCGATACTTGTTGTATGTCTATCGATAATCGAGAGTAGCTGAAGCAGAAAGAGAGCAAATTTTTAAGTGGAAAGTGAAAAACTTTAGAAATAGATCTGTGGAAATGATATTTTATGTATATATACATAGGAATACTTTTGAAGTCTGCTTAATTTTAGAATTATTTTTTTTTTTTAAATTATTAACAAAAATAAATACTAGAAATAGTTGCTGAAACTCACTCAGTTTGGCGAGCAGAATTGCCAAATTTATTTTCGATGCCACTAAATTGATCTGGTTTAAGAAAAAGAATCCTTAGAGTAGATTATATAGTCCTTATCTTGCGAGGAAAAATCTAAAATTGCGGGCTACTTTGATTTCGGATCATATATGTGATTGTACATCACTATATATATATGGTATAGAATATATATATCAGGTATAGATATATATAGTGGTGCTATTATTTTTTTCGGTGTTTTTTCGAATTTTTTCAGAATTTTTTAAATTATTTAAAAACTATGAATATTTTTATGATAATTCTTTTTTACATTGATAAATGTATCGAGGAGAGCTTCTCAAACTCTGCATATGCAAGTGGTGCTATTTTATTTTTCGCAGCTGTATGTATTTATTTATTTATTTATTTATTACTTAAAGCTATTGACAAACCTAGAGTCAATTTAAAATGAAAAAAGCCTAAACAAAGTACAGGATTTAATATCAGAGATATATATAATTTCAGAGATGATATATTTTTCAAATTCCGTTCGTATAAAGTCTTCTTCATTCTCTTGCTCAATTTCATTCTTTAAGATTGCATATATAACACATCGATTTATATATAAATATTATATATTTAACAAATTCCAGTTCTGTAAAATTCTTTATCATTATCTTGCTTAATTTCATTCTCTACTGTTGCATATAAAACTTATCTATTTATATATAAATATTATATATATATATATATATATATATATATATATATATAGGTATATATATACATGTCAAATTCCAGTTCTATGAAATTCTTTAACATTCTCTTGCCTCAATTTTGTTGCCTAGTGTAACATATAAAGCATATTTATATAAATATATTTAGGATATATTTATTAAATTTCATTCCCACAAAGTCTTCTGCATTCTCTGCCTAAATTTTATTATACGATATATATATATATACATATATACATATCTATATTATCGAATCGAATTCCATTTCTACACACTCTTCTACCTTCTCTGGCTCAATTTTGTTGCCTAGTGTAGCCAAATTGCCTAGCTTAGCCAGTGGGGCGTAGCTTCAACTCTGCAATGCGTGCCAATTACATGCAGCTTTCTTTCTCTCTCTCTCTCTCTCTCCCTCTCTTCCTCTCTCTATGCTGTAATCAAAATTCCAAATGCCAGCAGGTTGCTCACTCGAGCAATTCGTTAAAGTCAATTTGCAAATCATTTTTCCATTGAAACTCAATCTACGTCCACGTGAAAATACCCAAAAGGAATGAACTTGCGGCTCAGCTCAGCCAGCTCAGCCATTCGTTCGTTTCTCTGTCTGTCTTTCTGTCCATTCGTCCGTCCATCGTCTCTAGTCTCTCTCTCTGCTTTGGTCTGTCGTCTCTACAGATTTAGCCACACAGCGCCTCACACTCCTTTGCCGCATCGATAATAATGATTTTCTTTGAAATGCATACTTGAGCTCCAACTCCTGCTCCAGCTCCAACTCCAGCTTCGACTTTGGCCTCGTGGCTATGGCTTAAAAAACAACAGCAACAACAGCAACAACAAAAAAACTGACAGACAACTTTGTGTGCGCTGCAGCTTAGCTCTCTCTCTCTCTCCCCTCCTCCTGCTGCTGCTGCTGCCTCCTCCTGCTGCTGCTGCTGCTGCTTGCTTAGACTTCGATGGCTTCGAACGTGGTGTAATAATACTAAATTGTTGCTGATTATCCTTTTGGCGGTTCGCCTTTGGACATGTTCTTTGGCCTCGGCTCTGTCTACGTTTTTTGGCTCTGTCTCTGGCTCTGGCTCTTTTGCATATGCGCTGGCCTCGCTTTCGGTTCTTTACCTGAAAATGGCGTCACAGTCGCTGAGCAGGAGTCGGAGCAGCAGCTCTGCAACTCTATTTCGCTGGAGCATGTGTGTGTTGGCTTGATTTTGAAAGAAATCAAGCAAAAATCAAAGCCAAAGCCGCCAAACACACACACACACACACACATGCATGCAGAGCCACTTCAATGGAGTGGTGTGGCTTGAAGTGTAGCCAAGAGACGAGGCCCACTTCAATAGCCACATAAATAGACTTGGAGTCGCGCTTGACTCTGTTACTCGTTGGAAAATCGTGTGGTCCGTTGGCTTTTCTACAATGTTTCGATTCTGGGGTTCCTCTTCTTCTTCTTCTATTTCGGTTTTTTTTTTTTTTTTTTGGGTGCTTCATTTTTATGCTTCACTTGGCCGCTTTGTCGGCACTTGAGCCGTGTAGCGCTTTTCCACTCCGCACGTTTTTCGCAGAAACTTTTCTGTCGCGCTTTGGTAATTACCGTTAAATGACCCAAGTCGCCATGCCCACCGCCGCCGCCGCCTCCTGCTGTCAAACTGTGAGCCGACGCAGTCCTTGACAATTGTCAACCGGCCGGCCGTTGCCTCAAGGCTGAGCTACAGCTTCGCTGTCTGCAAATTAATTGCGGCCCAGGCTGGAGCCAGAGCCAGAGCCAGAGCCAGTGAGAACTGGCCTAAGCCCCCAGAGCCACAAGTTGTCCAACTCGGACGGGCCAAACAAATTTTGCATACCAAATGCTATTTGTGTTCGCCTCGTTGTTGTTGTTGTTTTTCTTCTGTTTGTTTCTGTTTCTCTCACTCTCTCTCTCTCTCTCTCTCACTCTCTCTCTCACTCACTCGGCAAAGTTTGTTCGAAGTTGCACTTTGCATTTTAACAGACGGCGACAACTTCCAGCAAAATCAATTAACAAACAATAAACGTTTGTTGGCCAAGCCAGACACGTATTTTATTTAAGTATCTAGAATATTAAAATGGGATCAGACACGACTTGTTCTGCGCGTGAGTGTGAGAGAGAGAGAGAGAGTGAGGCAGTGAGAGTGAAAGAGACGACGTTGAAGAGTGACAAAAATTGAGGCACTGCGTCGGCGACATTCATTGAAACGTTTTTGGAATATTTGAACGGCTTGCGTTGGCTTTCTTTAATGCGTTTTGCTGCGGCTGCAACAACAGCAAAAAAAGCAATCTGAAAGATACTTCTGTGTGTGTGTGTATGTGTGTGTGTGTGTTTGGCCATTGGCCGGGCCTTAATCTGTCGCAATGCCTTGGAGGCCTTGGTGAGAACCACGAACCACCCAGCGACCGCCGACAGTCAGCGAGCGCATCAACTTAAGACGATTATTTATGAACTGCGGGCCAGGGACAGGGCCATTGGCAATGCCAATGGATTGTTAAAGCCAACTGCAATGGCCGCTGGCCGCAGGACACTGACATCGACACCGACACCGTCCGCCGACACCGTCAAGCACCGACACCACAAAACATTCTACATGTGTACAATGTAGCAATGCGTGTTCGATGACTTAAATGACAACGAACGCGCAGAGGTAGAGGTAGAGGCAGAGGTAGAGGTAGAGGCAGAGGCAGACAGAGATGAAGATGGAGTCGGGAGACGATCTTTTGAGGAGCTGCCTGAATGTTGGGCGCAGTTGTAACAAAAGTCCAATGCGCAGTTCACAAAATACTCTTAGCCATGTTATTACAAGCGGGCTAAATGACTGCCAAAGCAGCAAGACTGAAGAGTGGCGCAGCAAGAGAGAGAGATAGAGATAGAGATAGAGATAGAGATAGATATAGATATAGATATAGATATAGATATAGATATAGATATAGATATAGATATAGATATAGATATAGATATAGATATAGATATAGATATAGATATAGATATAGATATAGATATAGATATAGATATAGATATAGATATAGATATAGATATAGATATAGATATAGATATAGATATAGATATAGATATAGATATAGATATAGATATAGATATAGATATAGATATAGATATAGATATAGATATAGATATAGATATAGATATAGATATAGATATAGATATAGATATAGATATAGATATAGATATAGATATAGATATAGATATAGATATAGATATAGATATAGATATAGATATAGATATAGATATAGATATAGATATAGATATAGATATAGATATAGATATAGATATAATATTTCTATAATATTCAACTAAGCTTCTTCTGCCACAAAAAAAAAAAAAATAAATAAAAATAAAAAAAAAAAAAAAAACACATAAAAGAAAAGAAATAAATAAAAAAATAAATAATAAAAAAAAAAAAAACCAAGCAAAATAACCCGAGTCTTAGCAGCTCGAGTTTGGCTTTAGCTAAGCTTCGCCTTCAATTTGCATAATGCCCCAGGCTCGGGGTGATTAAGAGCCAAAGAAAATCAAACTTTATGCAAAAGCCGAGCAGAGCCATAAAAAACGAACAAATATGAACAACAAAGGGCAACTAGATTTGATTTGCGTGTGAGAACGCAGCAGCAGCAGCAGAAATCAAAAGTTGAATGAAGAATAAAGAAAAAAAAAATATATAAAAAAAAAAAAATTCATATAAAATTAAATATACACCTTAAATATTTATAAATATATAAATTAAATGTTCAGCCTTCTCTTCTTCTTTTTTTTTTTTTTTTTTTTTTTTTTTGGCGTATTCCGATTTGCTGCATTTGATTTGCTCCAAATATTTTTGGTTCACACTTCGGGCTGATGCCGTAGGTTCCATAGATGTTTTTTTTTTTTTCACTTGCTTTTTTTGATTGATTGCCGAGCTGCCTCTGCTGCACAATGCGTGTGCGAGAGTGTGTGAATATATATCATATTTTTATGGCAACAACAACAACAACAACAACAAGAGCTGCGGTCAAAGTCTGCACGAAAATTTTAAACATTTTTGTTTTCTACTCCGTTTTTTGTTGTTTTGTTTTTTTTTTTGGTTAGCCGGCAGGCGAACTGTGATTCGAGCCTGGGTCACACACAAACAGAAAAAAAAGCAGAAGAAGAAGAAGAATTATATATGAAAAGATTTATTGTGCTGCGAGCTTTGAGGTCTGAGAAATTTTCGTCAGGCAGCGAATTGAACTTGTTGAGAAAGATAATTCATCTGTTTGTTTTTTTTTTTTGGCGAGATCGGATTGTAGCATTTGTAGCTGCTGGCGTTAATTAAATTAGAGTGAAAGATGGGCGTTACACTTGCCCTACCCCTCTACCCACTCACTCTCTATATATATGTATATCTATATCATATTATTCCTTTACTAAACTCTCAACTTTCATTTGTTTGTTTTCGTTGCAGACAATTTCGGAACGAGTGCAAGCGGTAAGCTTTCTCCTTGATTCATACATACATACATATGCAGCTATAGCTGGCGTCGCTCGACCAATGAGAACAGACTCACGCCCAGCTGCAAAATGGCCAAGAGTGCGATCTGCAGTCAGCCAACCAACAAACTGAAACTGGCCAACAAGCAGCCGCCGTCGAGCAATCTGCAATATAGCGTAACGCTCTCTGAAAACTGAAAATTGTATGGCTTGTGACTTGCTGGCTGCCTTTTGATGCGCCCTTCATTTAGCATTTGACAGGACCCATAATTATAAACGGGCATAACCCATCATCAGCATCAGCGTCAGCGTCAGACTCAGACTGAGACTGGAACTGAGCAGGAGTCGGAGGCAGAGTCAGAGTCAGAGTCAGCGTCAGCTAAAGGCTGGGGCAACAACTAAATGCTGGGCCCATATAAATTTTCTGATTAAGAGCCATCTTATCATTATTATAGACTGTGCGCACGCTCGGGCTCTGACGCTGACTCTGGCAGGGGCGACATGCTGCAAAGAGGCAGCAGTGGGGGGGGAGTAGGGGCATCAAAAAAAAAAAGAAAAAAACAAAAAATAAAATACCGAAACACACACACACACACACACATGTGAGTGTAGTCGTGCGTGTGTGCCCCCCTTAAAGGCATTATAGGGATTTAGTTTTTGGGATTTCGATTTCTCACACAGCGTACAGCAAACGGAGCGAAAGAAGATGAGAGCGAGTGAGAGAGAGCGAGAGAAAAAATGAAAGAAATACAAAATGTGTAGAACATATTGTTGCTTGGGTTTCGTTTCCGAAGATTTCCTGTGAAATACTTTAAGCCCCGGCCCTGGGCAGGCCAGGGAGACCAAAAAGAACAAGAACCAAGTGCGAGACGAAGACCAAAACCAAGACCGAAACCGAGCAGCGGGACTGAGACCCAGAATAACAGAATCGATTCGGTTCTCAGTTTTGTGTTGTGTTGTGTTGTGTTTTGGGTTAAACATACTTGAAATTCTTGTTTCAACTCTTAGGCGATTGCGGGGGCGGGGGCGGCGTCGATGCCGTTGCCGTTGGCGAGAGGGCGGGGTTGTTGAGGAGCGTGCATCGGCTCTTTATGTGAGTGTGTGAGTGTGAGTGTGTGTGTGCGTGTAATTTAATACGCTTTCGAAATTAAGAGAAATATATATATATATAAATATAAATATCTATACATATGTATGTATGTATATATGTATATATACACATGTTGTTGCGTACATCTACATACATACTTATGTATATACATACATACCATCTCGATATGGTTGGTAGGCATGAAAGGTCACAGCGCAAAGATTTAAATTTGAAATTAGTATGGCCGCATCGCGCAACATAAATAACAACACAACCAAAACAACAACAACAACAACAACAACAACAACAACAGCACATTGACAACCATGTCTTACAAAGCCTAAGAGAGAGGGCAGCATCTAGGAAATATTTCATTATTATTAGACAGTTGCTGAGCAGCCGCCGAGTGTTCGACTCCTCTAACAAGGCAGCTCTCATTGATTTGGTCTATTATCTAAAGGAAAAAAGAAGAAAAAACTAAAAAAAATAACAAAGAATAGTTTGTTAATTTATGCAGCGACTGGAGCATGTTATTAACTGTAATTTGCATATTATAAAGCCTCACAAAAAAAAATATCAGATATTTTTAATGATTTATATTTCAGTTTCTATTTGGCTTCTGTCTCGCTTTATGTTGCTGTTGCTGTTTCTCTCTTGCTTTTAAGTTTTCAATTTTTGTTGTTGTACCAAAGTTTTTCCAGTTAGTGCAAGAAAGCCTTTTGCAAAGGTCTGTCGCAAGATTTTTCCAGTGAGTGGGGAAAACATATTTCGCTCAATTTCTTTATATTTTTTATTATTTTATTATTTTTTTGTCATGTCGTGACTGATGCGTTATAATTTGCATGCTGTTAAAAAAGCATTTTCAGCATGTTATTAAAAAAAAAATAATAAACAACAACAACAACAACAACAACTACAGCTGCAATGTCTGGCTTCGTTTCGTGCCTTGTGGCTCCGCCTCGACTTTAGTTTGCCGCAATTTGTATGTCAAAATTCAACGCCAGACATTTAGCTTCTTGTATGTATATTCTTTTAAACGAAATTACACGCTTATGGATAGCATAATATTATGTGGATAAAGATTGTTTGCCAAATTATATAATAATAGCTGCAGAGGTTTGGGCAGGAAGAGTTGAAATAGAATAGAAACTTAGGCAAGTTTTCTATGCAATAAGAAGTGAATTAAACTAAATACGAGGTGTAGCGCATAAAATATGCATGTCTGTCTGTCTGTCTGTCTGTCTGTCTGTCTGTCTGCCACACGAGAGCAGAGCAGAGCTGAGCTGAGCTGAGAGAACACCCAAAAACAAATTAAATGCGTTGCCATTAATCTTGAAGCCAGCGAGACGCATATCATCATCACACACACACACACACACACACATATGCACACATGCATGCATTTATATATATATGTGCACGTCTTTGGTGGCTCCACAGACCGGCTTCAGCTCCGTCTCCAGCTCCATCCGCCACAATCAAGGTGAGATGCATTTCAACATGTCTCATAAATTCGTGCGGATTGAGCGCAAAAACGCGACGTTCGAATACGGATTTGCATAAAACTTCAGGACTGCGCACTGTATGCATGTGTGTGTGTGTGTGTGTGCGTAACAAGTCACAAATATACATACATATCTATATATACATATATACGATATATACGTTTCTTTAACTGCGTTCATAAATTTGGCAAATTTGACAATTATGCGCATTAATAATAAATAAAATTGACAATAATTGAATTTGAATAATTTGATTTTTGCATATGTAATAGCCAAGAGAGCGAGAGCGAGAGATAGTGAAAGAGAGAGAGGGAGAGAGAGCGAGAGAAAGACATATGGCTAATCTGCATATAAGGCGGTTGCTCTGACAGCTTTTTGACTGCCTTTTTTTTTTGGGTAGGCGTGAAAACATGTGTTGGCTTTGCTTATACTCTTATTCTCTGTTGTTGTTTAGCTGTTGCCATTTACGCTCGGAATTTTAATAAACTTTTGAGCACTTTTGGGCGACGTTTTTTTTTGTTGCAGTCAGAGTTGTTTTTTTTTTTTTCAGAGCCGCAAAAAAACTTTTGCCTGAGTCCAAGGCAAGGCGGCCAATCTCAGCGGACCGCAAAAATCCGTATAAAAATAATGAGGCATGAACATGTTGCAGCATCCCGCAGCAGCAGCAGCAGCAGCAGCAGCAACAAGCATTATTATTATTATTATTATTATTATTTTTTTTATTATTATATTTTGTGCCGGCAAAACAATGCAACAACTGACGCAGCCAAGGCTCAAAAATATTGCAGCGGATCACACAAATCCGCCATAAAAAAAAAGAAGATACACATGTGTGTGTGTGTGCATATGCAGGCATTGGCAAACTGGTCAAGCTAAAAGCCAAAGCTAAAGCCAAAGCCGCTTTTGTGTTAATACCTCAAAACGTTTCGTTCTTTTTCTTAACTTTTTTATGTTGTTGGTTGGGCCTGGGAAGCGCAACAAAAAATGGCCACAAATATATTGCTATTGAGGTGTGAGTACGTGTGTGTGTGTGTGTCGGCCATATGCCCACAGCTCGGGCCGTTGTTCTTATTGACTTGTTGGCGTTTTATGGCGTTGCCCGATTGGTGATCCATCATCATTGTGAAGGCTCGCATAATTTGCCGTTTTTTTCGCACATGAAAATCGTTTGGGAAATTGGGCACACTTAAGTGCGGCTGGCTGGTTAAATTGCTTATGAAAATGAATGAAGGAAAATGGCTCCCACTTAACTGGGAGTAGATAATAAAGGCAATAATTATAAATGCATTTCAATTCACTAAGGAAAAACTTGCGCCCATCAATTATGCGATGGCGCCTCGTGCAATTTTTCAACATTTAATTAAGTCATTCGGCAAACACTTTAAGCTTTATTAATTTGCTCGATCGCATAAAAGTAATAGCCGCGCCTCGTCGAGATGTGTGACAAATCCTCAAGCGATCGAGTGAGCGAGCTGGCAAATTAATTGCCGATGTTTATCACTCACGGCATATTCAATAAACTTTTCATAAGCAATAAATGCGCTTGGCTTAAATCATTATAAATGCTGTATGTATGTGTGTCTTGGCTAATGAGAGTGAGATCGTGAGTGAGCAGCAGCAGCAGCAGCAACACCTTGGAGGTCTCACTTGGCTGGCCGACACAAGTGTTTGTTGTTTAGCCACCCACTTGAGAGGCAACAACAACAAACAGCAGCAGCAACAACAACAATGACTATGACAAAGAGCAAGCAGAAGCTTTTGTCATGCGTGAGCTCTGAGCAGCGCTCGTTGGCTCAAGTGGGCCAAGCTCGAGCAGCGTTGAAGTGTTTGCATTTCTTTGAGCCAAGCCAACTGCAGCAGCGGCTCATCTAGCCGTGTGACAAATCACTGTTGTTGTTGTTGCTGCTGGAACTCGAGTCACAGGATGCCACCCAGGGCGTCGTTGCTGATTTCTCTTGACATGTTTTGAATTCAATTAGCTAAATGCCTCAAGTTGCCCTGCCCCAGGCTCAACGGCTCTCGAGAAAGCCGCAAGTCAATTGCTTGTTGCCATTGCTGCCACGAGTAGCTGCCGCTGTTGCTGCTGTTGCTGCTAGCTGGTGTTTATTATTATTAAAAGCGAAACTCAATTAGTTGGCCAACCCCATCGAGACGCTCCAAGTTTGCCTGTTGTTGTTGTTTCTGTTGCCTAGCTGTGAGCTTAAGCAGACTTCCGCCATGTTTAGTGTTCACCGTACTGGTGGTTAGGCGGCACTCAGGAGGGGCTGCGGCAGCCATTGGAAAATGATTGACAGACGATTGGCATGATTTTGTATAAACAAAAGCCCCAAGTCGAAGGCGCAAAAATTGTTTAAATGAAAAACTCACACACACACGCACACCTACACATCATATGAAAATGGAAAGTTGGGCGTTTGGTTTTCATTTTCTCTGTGTGTGTGTGTGTGAAGCGTCTAGGAAAAAGTTTATTTAAAAACTAATTGAAAACTGCTTGCTACGGTTCGCTTCTGCTGCTCCTCCTGCTGCCAGCCAACCGTTCCCCCCCCCTCTTCCCACCATCTAGCTACAAGTCAAGTGCTACGCGTTTTTGGCCTGAATTGAGAAAAACAATGCTTGTTCTTTTCCGTTCCGTTGTCTATTTGAAAAGCAATTTGTTTGTTTTCCTGCTGGCCACGCAAACAGCTTGGCAAAGTGCATTTCTGTTATGGCCATCTATAAATGCATTTATAACATATTATTTCTATTTATTATTCCAATCAATATCTGTTGCTGTTGCTGGTCTTTTCCATAAAATTCTATATTTGCTTGTTTTTCCAAAGAACCAAAAGTTTTCTCAACTGTCAAATTAAACTGCCAATCGACATTCTTTTTTTTTTTTTAAGAAGAAAACTTTTAGTCTGTAATTGTTTGTGTTGTAAATGGATCAATTTTTGTTTTTCTCTTTTGTGTTTTATTATTATTTTCATTAATAGCAGCATTATTATTATTTATCTGGTTTCTTAGAATAGACCTGAAACCTGAAATCTCTAAGTTAGTTTATTTGTATTATTAAGAATTTTGTTTGCAATTTTTTATTTAATTTTATATTTTTTGAAAATATATTTTATTATCTTTTTAATTTTATTATTTTTTTTATTTTATTATTTTGTTATTATTTTATTTATTTCTTTATGTTTTTTATTTAGTAAAATAATTTTTTAAATTTATTAAATATTTTTGTTAAATCTTAGAATTATATAATACAAAATATATTTTTCTTTATTTCATAATTAATTAGCAGAAAACTGATAAACATATTAATATTTAGAAAATAATTTAATTCTATAATACAAAATATATTTTGTTGATTTCATAAATTATGAAATAAAGAAAAATATATTTTGTATTATAGAATTAAATTATTTTCTAAATGTTTATAAGTTTTCTGCTACTTAATCTAGCCTTGCATAAAAACAAAATATTTCTTTCGCTAATCTGCTTTTAGGTTCATTCAGGAATAAATAATTTGATGAATATATTATGTATGCATTACTCTGAGAATTTAGATAGTAGTAATGCGTGCAATATATATATAGTTGAGTGCATTCATAACGCTTGATAAAGAGTCTTGAGTGCCTGGCAGATGGTTTATAAATAGCCTTGGCCTCGCCCTACAAATCTGTAATCAAAAGTTCTGTGAATTGTATTTTATGAATATATTTTATATTTTTATATTTTGTGTTTTATATTTTATATTTTATATTTCATATTTTATATTTTATATTTTATATTTTATATTTATATTTTATATTTTATATTTTATATTTTATATTTTATATTTTATATTTTATATTTTATATTTTATATTTTATATTTTATATTTTATATTTTATATTTTATATTTTATATTTTATATTTTATATTTTATATATTTTATATTTTATATTTTTATATTTATATTTTATACTTTATATTTTTATATTTTTATTTTTTTTATGTATATATTTTTTTTATATGTTCTTTTATTTTATATATTATTTTTATTATTTTTTATTATTATTTTTATTATTATTATTATTTTTTTTTTAATTTTATATAGCTCTATTGTAATTATAATGTTGTTCCTTCTTTCGCTATGTTATGTTTAGCAATAATAACAGTCTTAGCTATGTAATGCTCATGTTAACATTGAGTTATATTCAGCTTATATCTGAAATATAAAATGATTATAACCAAACATAAGTCACTCTATAGGATAGTTTCAGTTCAGTTTATTTAAAGTTATTTAAAGTGTTTTTAGTTGATGGTGTCAGGCAAATCGAATCAAGTGCTGGGCTTTTAACAGATGGTCAAGCGTGCTACCATTAAAAGCATTTACAACATTTATAAGTAGTCAACATGCAGTGCTGTCAGACTGGGCGAGTCGGCGTGTGGGCGTGTGGGCGTGGCTGCTGCAGCGTCTCTAGCTGCCGACTACGTTGATGGTTTTAGGGGCGACATCTGAGCGTGGGTGGTTTACTATTCGGCTGTGGCTTGCCCCTCCCTCCCCCTCCCGCTCTCTCTTTCTCCTTCTGTGGGTGGGTAAGAAAAGCCAGCAGGAAACTAAAAATGTTTTGTATGTCCGTATAAAGGAAAAATCGCAAAATTTACTGCAAATTGGAATTTTGCGCAATTGTAGAAAAAAAAAGAGGAGAACTGAGAAGAGTAGAGAAAAAGAAATGTGGCAAGCAGGGCAAACGAACTAACCAGCCAACCAATGGCAACTGTAGCTAAACATTTTCTTTTTGCCCGAGCAGGAGGCGGGAGTGGGAGTGGGAGGAGCTTTGCCTTGCAATAATAACAACATACGTCCGTCTGTCTGTCTGTCAGTGGCTCCTGCATCCTTTGTGCTTCGTCCTGCCGTCGCCGTCGCTGGCGCTTTAAGCCAATAATAAATAAAAATGCTTGTTAGCTACCCCCAACCCCCACCCCCACTGATGCCCCCTCTCGGTGGCAGTGGGCAATGGTAACGAAAATTGCGACGGCATCGAATTTATTTGCGCAACGCAAACTTATTTAGGGAATGTCAGAGAAGAGGGTAGGGGCTGGGGTCTAAGGGCTGCTTCCATAAAGTCGCCAAAGTTATAGTGAAAATTAATTAAGTTTTGCGCTGCGCTTAACAATTCAATTAAAAAATAAAAAAACCAAAGAAATGAAGAAAATACGCGGCGCTTTATCGTCCCGCATAGCAAGTGCTACAACAAAAAGCACTTTGGCCGAGTCCCATTCCCATTCCCATTCCCATTCCCAGTCCGAGCTGGCCCAATCTCTGTTACACGAGTGTGCCGCCGCTCAAGTGCCACAAGTGCTTTTGCACATCGTTATTATAACAATAATAAGCAGCCGCGTCGCTGGCCAAAGATTAATTGTGTGTTTTGGTTTGGCCAGATCCCTGCCACGAATCGAATGTAAAATTGGAGCACACAGCCAAAGAAATGACTTCGATTCGAGTGAAGAGTGGAGAGAGGCGAGAGTCGAGAGTCTTTGGCGCAAAGTGCAATCCACTTGAAGGAATTTACATATCAGCAGCAGATACCGACGGCACCAGCATTCCGCCAGCAGCAGCAGCAGCACCGTCTCCTCCCTTCCCCAATCTCTACAAGCTCTGTGGATGTGCCTCAATGTTGCAGCCAAATGCATTAATCAATTTCATGTTTTCTTAAGCGCGCGCCCGGCGCGATTTGAGTGCTTCGCGAACGATGGATGCCGCCTCTGCCTCTGCCTCAACTCCAGCCTCTGCGTCTGGGGACGCTTTACGTATGAGTGGAATAATCAATTTCGAGGATCATAAACAACTTTTAATGAAGTTGTTAAGTGCCAGCAGCTAGTTGCTCAATGCGCCCAGCCTAAAGTGCAGCTCGCCCGATAAGCACAAGCGCAAGAGCAACTGCATCCATAATGGGCTCCAATTCCAGCTTCGTCGACGTCGACGTCAACGTCAGCTGCTTCGACTGGCCAGAGCGAAATACCATCGCAATCACGCATTTCCATAATTGCTAAATTATGCAGAGCGCTCCACGCAGCTTAGCGGGAAAGGCGCGGCCCCATCCAAATGGCCAACAAGTGTGCCTTTTGGGGTATTCTTTTGTTTCCGACTTCTTTTTTTTTTTGGTTTGTTTGTTTTGTTTCTGGTAAATTAATTTTATAACCTTTGCTGTGAGAGTTTTTCTTATGCTCACTTCCTTGAGGAGTTTAAACAAAACTCGAAATCAGAGGCTGAATCTTATTTGTTTTTTTTCTATTAGATATACTCGACTTGTATGTAGAGCATTTGCTATTCAGTTTGAGTTTGTTTCTTTCTTTTTGCTTTTGTTTTATGGTCGTGTCTAGAAAATCAACCACAGCACCACTGGCCATGCAGTCAAGCACTCAACAAACGTCTCCATCGGCGACTAAATTAATCAAAACGAACTTCCGGTTTACGCAAAATGGCGTGAAGTCTGCCACCATAAGAATGTGTATGTGTGTGTGTGTGTGTGTGTGTATGTTTTGGGCATGTGCTACTGTGAAAATTGTTCAGCGTGTTGCTTGGCTGTTGAAAATTAATGAATGAGTTAACTGAAAAATTAATGAAAAGCCAGCGGGTCAAGCAGCTACAGGTGAGAGGAGGAAAGGTGGGCGAGGGGTGTGTGGGGGGTGTGGCCAGCAAAGGTGTTGTGCGAAAGATAAAGCATGGAAAATTTATGAAGCAACCGCAGGGAGAGGAACTCGCTGTCATAGAAGCTCGCCTCCAAGTTAGACATTCCATAGACGCACCATGTTTGGTGTTGGGAAATATTTGTTTTGGCACACTCGGCTGGATGAGGCGGGCAGGAGTGGGAGGGGGAGGGGGTGGAGTGGAAGGAGGCGTGAAATTATGCAATATGGGAGCTGGCATAGTTCGTGGGTACTATGGACCTGGTTTATTTTGTTTGCATGTGCGCAGCCATTTGGGGCTTCCTGTTTGACGCAGCAGCAGGAGAAGGCATTTGAGTTACTTAAGTGTAACTAAAACTTAAAGTAAACACACAAATAACATACTTAATATTAAACAAAAATATACAAAATCATATGCTCTGCCAGTCGCTTATGATGATGATGATGATGATGATGCTGATGATGATGCCGAAAACAAATGCCATAGCGGAAGCGCTTCTAGTGTGGGGGGGGATGTTGAATTGTTCCCATGCAAACAAAAGATAAAAGCCCCAGAAAATTTAAATTAACCGAAAATTATGCATGAACATTACCAAAAGGCAAAGCCGAAGCCGAAGCTAAAGCCAAAGCCAAAGACTGCGTATGACAAATATTAATTTTGTTTATAAACCACAAGGAGTCAAGTGTGGACAAAGAAGGGGGGAGGGAGGCGGTCCCAGCACTGATTTGAATTGTCTTAAACGGCAGCCACAAACAATGTCATCCATATGATTATCATTATGTTTAAGCAGCAGCAGCAGCAGCAGCAGGAGGCTGGCTGGCCGGGCTGGCCTGCTCTTGGCCTGGCCAGAGACAAGTAATGTTATTTTATGCTCACTTGACAAACATTGTGAACAACAACTGCAAGCAAACAGGAATTGCTGAGCTAGTGCTCTGACAATATTGACATTGTTTGTTGTGGTTGTTGTTGCTCATTTAGAATCTGACTAAACGTAACTACTGCATCTCATCTCATCTCTTCTCTATCTCTTCTCTCTCTCTCTCTTTCATACAGGTGACGCCAGCAACGCTAGCATAGGCAGCGGCGAGGGCACCGGCGAGGAGGACGACGATGCGAGCGGCAAAAAGAACCAAAAGAAGCGTGGCATTTTCCCAAAAGTGGCGACAAACATATTGAGAGCGTGGCTGTTTCAGCACTTAACGGTAAGTCCAAACAGCACCTGTGATACACCAATCAACGGTGTGCCACCCCCCCACCCCCAGCTACATCTTATCACAATCTGCAGTTACATGCGCCTCTGATAAGCGCTGCTAGTTGAGCCATATTTGTGATAAGATTAGTTGGCCCAATAGCTGTTTGTGGGCGTGGTCGTGCATCGGTCGGCCCGATGAGTAGTAGAAATTGATGATCCACTGTGGCGTACTCAGTTGACTACGCCGGAATTTAGAAACTCATTCAGCTGCTTATCTTAGTGTTTCGAAGAGTGGACATTTTAGGCCAGTTGGGCTTTGGCTTATGGCCCGCTCAATGCGTCCAATTAGATTTCCATTTGAGCCATCAAAGTGCTCAGATAAATGGCATGCGGACTGTCCCAAAATGTGGCACTAAAACCAAATGGCCAGCAGACGGCCAACTATGACCTGAAATCAAAGCTCAGAGCGGAAAGTCCAACCATATCCGGATGTGTAATACAAATAAACAGATTTGTTATGCGCCACTTTATGCTAAGCAGGAGCAGGAGCAGGAGCAGTAGCAGGAGGAGGACGCTGTGTGCAAGGGTTGTACGGCAAAGAAAGAAGTGAATAGAAAATGGGAACAAAACAGAACTATAAGATTTTATGCGCTACGGTCAAGCGACTGTTAAGGAAGTTCAAACTGCTGCGCCACAGTTTTTGGCCATTAGCCACATTCGCCCTTCGCTTTGCGGTTGCTGCGTATGTGAAATGATAAAAATCTTAATGGAATTTTGTAAAAGTGTATGTGCATGTGTGTGTGTGTGTGTGTGAGCTAACGACTGACCAAGAGCCGATAAGCAAACAAATCGGAAATTAAAGTTGAAGTTTGACGCTGGAATGTTTATCTCTGGTCTGCTCTGCCTCTGCTCTGGTCCAGCAGCGATTCTTGAGTTTTAAAATGGCTTAGCCGGGCGCATCGACACCCCCCATATACACACACACACCATCCCACCACCCACGACCACCCGCCTCTGACATTGATGGATTGCCGTTTAAATCAGCGCATCGCTCATGTTTGCTCGGCTAAGGCGTCGCCGTCTGCTCCGGCTCGACTTTCACAGCCTCTGGCGGATCCTTGACTGATTTTTTGTTGTTGTTTTGTTTTGTTTTGCTTCTTCTTCTTCTTCTGGCTGCATGCCGGCTTCTAGCTCTAAGCGCTTAATGCCATTAACAGTTTGAGCACATTAGGGAAATTGTTTTTGCTCAAACTTTAAGTTCTTTTGTATGCCGCTTCGCATTTAGATAATGCAAATGCAATGTTTGCCAATTTGATTTATCGCCCGACTCCCACTACGATTCCAATTCCGATTTCCATTGGCATAATTAACAGTTTTCCAGACATCGGCTGCCAAGTGAAACTCGATGCCAGCTCGTCAGCCATTGCCAGGCTATGCGCGACATGCGGATGGCGACGATGGCGAATGCCGACGATGGCGTTGCTAAAGTCGTTAAAAACCAGACCCCAAATAAGACGACGACGACGACGATGACGTTGGTGCTAATGAAGTGCACTGCTGCTGCAGTTGACTGACGGCGGTGGGCAAAGGGGGAGCTAGGGGCAAAGGGCGTTACGACTGCAGCTGCAGCCCCAGTCGGCACTGGGGTTGGGTTAAGCGCACTGGCTGGCCAACCAAAAACAAAAGCCAAACAGACGAGGGCAATGCAATGCATGGCTGCTTTGTAGACCTTGTTGTTGTTGTTGTTGCAGTTGTTGTTGTTGTTGCCATAATTATGGCAGGCGCGCGAATATTTTGTTTACATTTGGCGCGCACTGCAGGCGCAACGAGCAAAAAGTCGCATTTCGTGTGCTCCGCCTACTCGCTGCCTGCCACATGTGCCCCGTACCGTTGCCCCTACCCATTCCTTCCCCATCCCATTTCCCCTTGGCTGTTGCCAGTCACACACACATATGCCCAGCTCCCATGCACAAGTTTCTTCCGGCCGACGCTTCGCCGGCCTCGTCTCTTCGATTCAGTTTGTTGCCGTTGTCGGCCCACTGCAAAAGTAACCCCGAAAAAAATGTCTGCAAAATGGCCAAAACGTTGCGCTGCAAGCGTTGCATTGTTGTCAGCGCTCTCATGTTACATGTTTCAGCCCAGAAGGCGCAACGGCGACGGCGCTTGGTGTGTGGCATGTTTAGCGAGCCGGGCCAAGACGAACTCAAGATGCGCTACATGTGACGTTGACGTCCCGCTACCCATGTCGGTAGGGGTTAAAAAGGAAAGCACCAAGTGTGGCACTTTAACCCTTGCCCGCGGCTCAGCGCAGTTCTCCTACCTTTGTCAGTTTCTTGACCCTTTTGACACACACACACACATACGGTGGCCGTAGGGCATCTCTTCA
>JAWNOM010000137.1:0-15492 GCA_035045965.1 Drosophila aldrichi
CCCATCGGAAATACCTATGTAAAATAAATAGATTGGCCGAGTCCGTGGAAAGGAAATTGATATCTAGGGTAGAAGGAAATCTTTAAGGATTCTTCGCTATCCAAGTGGTTCTAAATGATTTGAAATGAAACATGTCAAAGAACGTTTTCCATAGCCTCAAGAGAGATCAATGTGGAAAGGAAATAGTTTACAGGGGTGGAAGGAAGTTCTTGAGGGTTCATCTCTATCCAAGTGGGTTCTTCTTTATACAAATGAAATCAAATGAAACATGTTAAAGAAAGTTTTTTAGCGCCTAAAAAGATATCAATGAATCATGAAAGAAAGTTCTTAAAAGCGCATTTGACTATTAGGATTTTGATTATCTTCATATAGGAAAAGCCCACAAGATAAGAACGAAAGAAATCCTTAAACTATTTTTCTTTACATAAGATAGGCAATAAAATACAAGGAAATGGAAGAATTCCCGATTTTATATAGCATTACAGCCTTTCTCTGCTAGCTTAGATATCTAACCTTAACATGACCTAGCATTGTGGAACTTTGGGAAACCAGGTGGAACTTTCTAGCCATATATCCCATACATAATATCACATCATATGTATATCAAACCCGCCGCTATTCTGTTAACGTTCATTAAATTCGAAATCTTGAAACTCTATTTAATCCCATAAACTAAGTCATTTCCATTCAATAAAAGTTCAGACTTAATAAAGCAATAAACCATATTTATTGATATCAAGAGGAAAACAACATTTGCTGTCCAATAAACAGAATAAAGTCAACACGAATTGCCCTTCAGTCGTCGGATGCTGAGCATACATAGGGCACATTCAGTTCAGAGATTGGGTAGTAGATTGTAGTTTTATTGCCAGGCCCTGAATGCCTTCGTTTCATTCGAGGTCAACGTCGACGATTTGGTGCACATTTCCACACGACATTTGATGCAATGTTTATTTTGTAAGTGCAATTTAAATGCAGTTTACAGCTGCTGCATTTGCTGCATTTGTCGACCACTAATGAGTGCATTGTCATCTCGAATACGGTTGAGTGTTGAGTGTTGAATGCTAAATGATTGAAATGAATGCATTCAACCACATTTAATAGAGCAGCGTGTGAATTGATTATGCAAATGTTGCACGACTTTCAACATGAAAATGAAATGCGGCAATAGCAGAGGAAAAATTTATATATTAAGTAAATTTATATTGTGGTAACTCGAGAGGAGGTTGGGTCATGGGGCCCAGGGGTTAGTTGAGCTTCCTTTGTCACACGCTTAGCTGGCTTCATTTGCTTTATAGATTGGCTAAACAGTTGCGACAATCAGACAGACGTCTGTCTGGACTTGGACTTATTGGCTAGCGATTTTTAGGGCGGAATGAGTCATCAGAGCGAAAACCAGGAGTGGCTAGTGGCAAAGGAAATCGTTGGCTTAATTGGTTCAGGGGGGCGGGGCCGGCGGGCAAGAATGTGTCAAGTTACGTTGCGGCGTCTAATTTGATGAGATTTGAAGATGTGGAGGCTGCTGTGTAGTGTCTGCCCCTTTGGTCTAATTAAACTCGCAACGCTGGCTAGACTGGAGGGGCGAGAGATGCAAAGAGATATGAGGGAAGAGGCTGCCACTCAAGTATTAAGAACACAACCGGAAAAACGAAAATCTAATGAATGGTTAGATCAAGAGGAAGAAGAAGAAGCGGAGCGAAAGCATAACGAAAGCACAACGTTCGACAATTATGATGATCGCGCTGTGCTCATTATGATGTTGTGCCGATTCTTGAGAACATAAGCGGATTACGAATGAAGAGAGCGAGTGAGAGAGAGAGATGGTGAGAGAAAAGTGTTACACAAACGCAAAACTTTAAGGCCAAATGCGCGCACTTTCGAGGTTAGTGGGGTAGAGGCGGCTAGAGAGCTGGCGAGGAGAGGAGACGGCATCCATCAGACAAGACGGAATCCCTTGAGTTGAGCGACTGCATTGAACAGGCCATAAAAACAAAGTGTGGAGACGTTTTGCATAAGTCGAAGGGCAGGCGGACCCTGACGGCTGATGGCCCAGCCCCAAGCAGCCCGCACCCCACTCCCCTTTTGCCACCGCACTGAGGCACATCCTGTGCGAGACGCCAACGTCAACAACGTTGTTTGTGCTGCTGTTGTTGTCGTTGTTATTGTTGCCGTTGGCTCAAGTGCAGGGCCCCCATCATTAAAAATGTGCATTTTGCATTTGCTGTTGCCCCCCCTGCCCCTGCTGTGGGGGCGTTGAAATCTTTTGCCTGGCATAAAATGAAAACAAAGTCTAATAGAGAGACAGAGGCAGATGCCAGATGCTAAAGGGTAAGGCAGCCCTGGAGTATATATATGTGTGTGTGTGTGTGTGTGTGCAAAACAAAGCGCACAGGAAGCCATCTGTGCGCACAGTTTGACAGCCAGCGCTTGTCAAACTCATTTTGGGCTTTCATCACTTATGCAGCGCACATTTCTAGCTATTGTTGTTGTTGTTGTTGTTGTTGCTGGAAAGTGTGGCACATGACTCTGACGAAGCGTAAAAAGAGTTGCAAGCCAGCTCAAGTGATTGATATATGCAGGCGATATACATATATATATATCTGTATATATGTATGAATATGCGCCACGCACGTGCAAAGTGCCAGTCGACGCCCTAGACTCAACTTCTGGGCTGAGAGTTGGCGACAAAAGCTAAGCCAAAAAAAAAAAGAAAGAAAAAAGAAGAAAAAACGAGAAGAAAAAAACAAAATTCCACCCACACTTGTATTGGACTTGATTTATGTGCTGGGAGCCTGTGACATAAACACGTTGCAATCGAGTGATTCTTGCCTCTGCGCTGAGCCATGAAATGATAAATATTATAGACGCTATATGCATAACTCTCAGATATATATGTACATATATATATGTATATCGCATGCCGATTTCATTTGAAAATGTATTCCACATAAATATATCAAATCAAAATTGAATAAATCAAGTACGCTGGCAAATAAATCAATGGGGTGCTTGTCAAACTGTCAGTGCTGCCCAAACTAAGCTGTTCGAACTCAAGAGTCGTGATTAGTTGAGCTTATATGTATATGCAGTATGATCTAGCGGAGTATGAAATTCCATTAGGATTTCAAATGGAGTTATGATCTACAGTTGAGCATGAAATTTTATTAAGATTTCAGTTCAGTTTCAGAATCAAAATATCAAAAGTTAAAGTTCAATTTCTTTAAATATACATGAGATACTGCATACACAACTTTTTATTAGATACTTAAATATTAATTATATATTTTCTATAGATTTTTTTTATGGCATGCGCTTTATGGGTTTCTTATCTATGAGGACTTGAAGTGCATGTTGATTATGAATCAATAAATCAATTAGTCAGCAAGACAGCGACTGTATTGGCCAAGCATAGTCCAGTCAATCAATCACTTATTCAGTCCGTCAGTCATTCATTCTGTACATCAATCATCAAGTTATTTGTTGAGGCAGTCACTCAATCATAGAGTTCGTCAATCAAGTATTAGTTAGTCTATTTTTCTTCAGTCAAACTATTGATCAGCAAATCAGATTAGTTTTAAATGTACATCAGGTATTCAATCAATCAATCAGTCAGTGAATCACTAGTTAGACAATTCATATGTCAATCAATCTTTCAGTGTCAGTCTCACAGTCAATCATTCAATCAAATACCCATACACGCCTATACATTTTAAATCCATTTACATCTATAGACTTTTCTAAATTTACTTAGGATCTATCTCATATATATCTATGTATATACATATATCTTAGTCTTGGCTTTTATTTTCCTATTTAGCCCTATTTTAGGCACTTCTCTCTTTAACCCAATTTAACCTTTTATTCACGGCTGTTGGCAACAGTTTTTTTTCAAGAGAGAGATATTAAAAGTAGCTTTTACAGTTTATACCAAATGGTTTTTGTTTTTGTGTTGTTGTTGTTGTTGTTCGTAGCGCTCGCTGCACGTGAGCTAAATGCCAAAATAGTTGCTTTTAAACGCTTTCACACATTCAATTAACACACATCTATATATGTATGTACATATATAGAAATATATATATACGTATAGCTATGTCTCTGTGTGCAGTTGAAGCACGTATGTGCTTCTGAAGGGTTTTATGCTGCTCGAGTTCTTATCGCATTCTTCGTCATGCGCTTTGCTCATTAAGAGATTTGACATAAAAGCTGACCCAAGTAATCAGCAGTCGAATTCCTAGAAATATGCTTATATAGAGTTGTATACATATACATCCATAAACCAGCTGCAATCAGACGGTAAATCCAATTAGATTTGAAAATGAACTTCATGAGCTGCTTACAGTTTGAGCAGCAGCTCGCAGCTCGTTAATGTGACACATCAAAATGCAATAACGCTTACAGTTTGAGCTGCTTAGGTAGCCATAGTTTTGTTGGCGATTTGAGTAGCATAAATTACGGTTGTTTTTATTAACTTAACTTAACATTTTAGCCAACACCAAATACCAAAACAACGAACCACTTAAGGCAACTTGTCGCATTTGTTGCTTTGTTGTCGATTGTTGTTGCTTTGTTGTTGTATTGTTGTTGTATTGTGTGCGACAATTTCATTAGCCAAAAAAAGCGAAAGGCGCTAACCATATTTGGAAAATCCGTAAGCAAACCGAATGGAAAACTTATGCAAGGCGCTTGATTGATTTTCAAAACGTTTTTAATTACTTAATAAACAATTTGTTAGCAGCGGATCTAAAAATAAATAAAGTAGCTGCTGTTTAAAATTAAGAAAAAATTGTTATTTAAATTTCTGTGGCTGCTTTTAATTGGCTGCAACAACGCGTTGTTGCATGTGGCAACTTTGACCCAATTTGTGCGCAATGAACCCATCACAAAATTTGCATAATGAAGGAGTTGTTGTGACTCCCCCATTCTCTCTCTCTCTCTCTCTCTCTGTCTGCCTCGTCGTTTGCGTGTGTGCGCTGCATCAAATTAGTTGCAACCATTTGATTAAGGCAACAACAAACTGGCAAAAGTACTCTCACGCCCACGGCTAGACGGGAGGAAGAACCCTGAGCGACCAGGTTCACCTCATGTTGCATGTCATATTTTACTGCGCTTTTTTCTACTTCATCTTTTCTTCTGCTTTAATTTTTTGTCATGGTTCTGTGAGCTGGGAAGCGACTGCCTGTCAAACTGTAAGCGATCGCAGACACAGTGGGTTTGAAGAGTATGTTATGAAACAAATATTTGTAAGTAAATTCTTAAACTGAATTTAAATAAATTTTAATAAAATCAGACAATAAAATATAAATAAATAATAGTATTTTTTGTAAGCTTTTAATTAAAAAAAATAATAATAATTAGTTCACCTAATCTAATTTTATAGTTTCTTTTAGACAAAAAAAAATAAAAATAAAAATAATAAAATAAAACAAAAAGAAATAAATAAATACAAAAATATATTTTAAGAAATTAAAAAAAATATAAATAAATAAATAAACACAAAAATATATTTAAAAAATTAAATAATAATGATGTATAAACAAAATTTTTAAAAATGTTAAACATTTTTTTTTTTTACTAACTTAAAACTAAAATAATAATTTATTTAAATTAATTTATTTATTTCTTTAATTTTTTTAATTTCAAAAAATTTCTAAGTAATATTTATAGTTTAAAATTTCTTAAGGTTTTAATTCAATTAAAAGACGTTAAGCGTTTAAAAGCTTTTGCTATTGCTATGCATTATAATTAATTAGCATACAAAAAATAAACGGAGCTCCAATTAATTGTTATATAATGCATTTTAACAATGCTTTGCACCACTGTGCCCGGTCGCATTTCTTTTGTCTCACGTCTTTGTCTTGAGCTTTGGCCACTGCGCGTCAATCAGCGAACTCATTTGAATGGCCCTTGCGGCCCCTTTTGTGTGTGTGGCCCCTATCCGCTATCCGAGCCCTTTTTCGTAGCTGCCTGCGCATGTGCATTGAAGCTGCGCCGTTTCCACTTGGCTGCACAAACTGAGGGCGCGCATGCAGCCCTGCTGTGACTCAAGAGCCGTCTGAGGTGGCGCGGCTGCTTCTTCTGCATTATTTTTTGTATTTATGTAGTTTTATATAAGTTGCGCATTTAAATTACAAACAGCTGACAAAAAAGTTGAGCTCAGGCGCTTGCCCAACCTTTTGGCTAGGAAAGATGGGCTTTGGCCCCTTTCAGATTGTTTGTTGTGCGGCTAGCCCGCTGCGCTTCGTTTGTTTTTCTCATAAAATAATTGCGCGTGTGATGAAGTCGATCCAAGTTGAAGAGAGAGAGAGAGAGAGAGATGGAGAGAGACGTAGTTGGTGGCATTCAAAAGGGCGGCAACCGAAGCGAAGACTTTTGGCTTTCAACTGGGAATTAAGAGGCGACGCTGTTGCTGCTGTAGCTTGTCCCACGTTCTGCTGAGAATTTGGCAACGAAGCGTGAAACATGAACAACAATAACAACAGGAACAGAACTAAAGCGTTGCTGGCTGTTGCTAACGTCTTCCTAGAAGCCAACTTGTAGCGAAAAAACAAAAGCAAAGGCAACAAAAATAAATCGCGTCGCTCTAAACTTGTAATCTGTTCCAGCAGCAGGAGCAGGCGCTTGGGTCGAGGGCGGGGCAGTGGGTTCAGCTGACATTACCTGACATTTACTGAGAATTTGTAGCAAAGCGTTTCCTTTATAAGCAATTTTTTTGTTGTCGGCCAGCTGTCATAACTTTGGCAACTCTGACCACAGCTCGCATTGTTTTACACTGCTTTACACAACTGTTAATTATAACTGCTGGCGGGCAATTAGTGCTGGCCACGCCCACAACGACGCTCGAGTCACAGTCGCCTTTATATTGATTTAACAAGAATCAGGCACACGAAATCGGAACGCGTCGCTATTTACGTAGGCAAAACAAATGCGAATGCGCACATTTGCATCATTCATGACGTTGGCAACCCTATAAGTGGAGCAACGAGTGGGTGGCGGGAGGTGGATAGGACTTGCTTGGTCTTTGGGGGCTGGCTTCGGGTCAGCTGGGGCAGGTAAATCTTTGGCTGTTGACTGACGCTTTTTGGCCCTGAGCTGCTTTTCACACTGCCTGCAAATAGTGAGTGCACACTTGTGCTGAGTGCACGGTAACTGTTAAGCCAAGGGTGCTCAAATTATGCCACTTTTAGGATGTAAACTAAGCAATTTTATGAAGACCAACTGCAGCGTAATAGAAGCTGAAAAATGGTTAAAATGTTTAAAGTATTTAAGCCAAGTTAGGAACGAAAAGATCTTCTTTTCTTCTATAATCTCTTAAATCATTTTCTGGTTTATTTATTTTTAGTTAAGCGAAATATTCTATATATATTCTAGAAGTCTTACTTAAAAAAGAGAAGATATCGATATCGGCAGCTATCAATATAGCAAAATATAAGTTATTGATTATCTCAGTTGCAGGCAGTCGGAATCAAAAGTTATCGATAACTGCCATTATGAATTTAGTATTACAAAGAGACATTCATATGAGCTGGAGCTCTTAATGCTCTCTCATCTATATTCTCACAGTCTAATTTCAAAGTTAACGATATTTGCATCTGTTGCAAAAGCAAATCCAGAGCACACGCACTTCCCCGTATTACCCAAGCCTCAAAATATCCGCTAAATGAATTTCCTTAATGAAGTTTCTGTCTGCAAAAGCGTAAAATTATATTCAAACTCTTTAATTTCTTTAACAGCCCACAAAATTACACAGCTCTACGTATAACATGTAGAAAGATCCACATTGCCAATAACTTTAGAGTATTTCAGCTTCTCTGCTCAAAACCCTTCAGTAGTCTTTATATTTATTTTTTTTCAAAGCACCGCGAATTCGAATATTTAGCGACTATTTGTCTGCCAACATTTTGATTGATTTATGATGAACCCGGCGAGAGATTTGAGAGCTTTCTGGCGCTTTCTGACTTTTTCTGACTCTGTTTTTTGACCACCCGCCTGCCAGCGTTGGCGTCATCCAACAAGATACAACAAAAAAAAACCTCATAAAAATCATCAGGCAAACATTCACTTTTATGCGCTCGACTCTCTCGCTCAACTATGGGTATATGTATCTGTATCTGTGCCTGACTCTGTATCTGTGTGCATAACTCGTATGTATCTGACTTTTTGCATATTCGCGTTGGTTGCTTTAGTTTTGAGTTTGTTTTTTTTTTTTTCGGCTGTGCACAATGTGGGTCAACGCACGTCCGGCTCCTCGCAGCTGACAAAAACCTGCACATCGTTTATCTTTTGCCTTTGCAACTGTCGCCTGCTGTGTGCCTGTCAAACTGTAAGCCGACGCAGCGACAATTGCCGCAAATTTCAAATGCACTTATTTATTTTGCGCTGTATTTTTAGCAAACGATTGCTTACAAGTGCAGAGCAGCAGCAGCAGCAGCACTGCACTACCCCTACTCCTCATCCCCCCCCCCTTCGCTTTGTGACCGGGGCGCCATTGGGACTTATTGGCTGCATTATGATTGCAATGGATCGACGAACGACTGACTGGAGAAGCCAGACATGCAGCATACAGATTTACTTTTACTTATACAGAATATATATGTACAGTATATACATATGTATGTATGTATATATATAGCATTCGATCCCTGCAGCAGCCAGACATTTGTTGACTTATTTATGACTACTTAATGCCTTTTGGGTTGTCTGTGAAAAACTACAATATTTTATGGCACAGATTTGATTGGGAGTGCTGCTGACTCATTGGAAATGTGTGGAAATCTGCAAGCAAAGGGCTAAAGGAGTTGGAGCATATGCCATATATACTGAACAAGATCTAGAGGCAAGCGATTGGGAATAATTTTAACAAATTGTTAATAGTGTGAAATATTTATGAAAAATTGTTGCTAAATTTTTGGTGTGCAATAAAATTAATTGAAAATTGAATAAACTGTTGTAAATACATTAATAAATTAACAGCGCATAAAATTATTAAACAACAACAATCAAAATTGGCTGAACAAAATTGAAGACACGCAATGCAAAGTAACAGTGGCTGCAATCAGTCAATGCACTGCAGAGAGGGGGAGAGAGAGAGATGAGGCAGATGAATTGATGAAGATTGGCATGTTGCATGCTGCATGCTGTTTGTTGTTGCATGTGCTGCAGCAATTAATAAAAGGCAAACAAAAAGCCTAGACGAGACTTTTTGACAGCTACTGTGATAACTGCCCCACAGGCCGCGCAGACAAAGTGAAATGCAAACAAAAAAAAAACAGAGAGACAAGAAGAAAAACAAAAAAAAAACAACTCAAATCAAAGTTAAGCAACGAGCAAAAGCGTCCGAAAATTTAGTTTAGTTCAGCAAAATAAATAAAATAAAATAAAATAAAACAAAGCCACAAACTGCAAATAGATAAAGCTATATCTATATCCATATCTTATGAGCACACTTGTATATATACATACATACATACATACGTACATATATATATATATGTGTTTACTATGCAATGCAGTTAACACTTTCAACACACGGCAAACAATTCAGCATGATTCACGCTTTTTGGTGGCTTTTGGGTGCGTTACAGTTTGGCAGTCACTGTCGCAACTTTCTTTTTACGAAATTTTTATGAAGAAATTCAAGAGAAGCAACCAAAAAAAAAAAAATGTAAAAAAAAAATGAAAACAACAACAACTGTTCACAGCCGCCATCTGACTGATGAGCTAGGGGCGTGGCAGGTGAGGGCGTGTTAACTACATATTTTCATAGGCTTTGCTTTAGGGCTTCCCTCGAGCTTTGTTTTATTTTGCCTTTTTTTTTTGGTGTTTGTTGCCTTAGCTGTTGGGGCTAATGAATTTTTTAACACAACATTGCGAGCATTTCATTTAGAAAATCTACGAATGGACTTTCTTTCCCAGCCTTACAGAAAACAAAAACTAAAATGAACAACAAAAACAAAAACCAACAACAACAACACGAAAAAAAACCGGAACCTGTGGCGGCTATAGCTTAAGCATTTGTTGCTTTGTATCTATAGCTGGTTTCTTGTCTCTATCTTATTATCTTTTTTTATTTTATTTTTTAAACACATGCGACGGCGATTTAAACCTTGGCTCTGTGGCTTGGATTTTCGTTTGCCGTTTGAAAAGAATCGAAAATGAAAATTCGGCAAAGATATAAAAAAAACAACAAAAACCAAAATTCAATTAGCAACAGCCAAAATGAGAAACGAAACAAAAAGAAACAAAACACAGATTTGATTAATAATTGAACTACAGTCAAGGCTTTTGTTGTTGTTATTTAAATTATTGTAGATCTGCAGAGTAATGTATTTACATATACAAATTGAGGTCAAGTAAACGATCATGTTGTTCACTATGCTGGTGGTTATTATGGCCGTAAATCAAATTGACAAGTGTTAAAAAGAAGATTCATATCGCGAGTACCGCGAAGAAGAAGAAGAAGCTCAAGTAATTAATTCTCAAGCAATGCCAAATCAACAGATTACCAAAAGTCCGAGTCAAGTGAGTGCGAAATGGATTTTCGAAAAAATAGCTAAACAGAAATGGAATTTTATTGAAAATGAATTGATAAATGAGCTGTAAAACTGAATGAGTTTTTAAATTTAAATATTTACTTATAAATATTTCATGCATTTCATATCTATGATTTCGATATCTATAAACAATATTCATTCAAACTCTATCCCAGTAAATGTCCAAGACTCTGAGGCAATTTGCTTTATACTACTCAGAAATATTTGGCAATAAATTGCACTTGTTCACAGAGCAAAACTTGAGTAATTAAATGGAATTTGAGAATGTGAATTACCCAAAAATAAGAATGACTAAACACAGACTTAATTCTTGGAAAAGAACTGAAGACTTCAATCAAATAATATTTGATTAATAAATAAGTAGAGAACAAGTAGAGAACAAGTAAGAAAGCTCTAATCGAGACTGCTCGACTAGGAAATTCGCGTCTTTCAGACACACACACACACACACACACACACAAACACACACACACATACGTAGACACACATAGACACGAACGCATTCAGTACTTGAGTAAGAGTGCAAGCAAGGAGAGAAGAAGTTCAGAAGATCATTAAAGTTGTCTATATGTATGCAGCAGTTCTCATTTGGTATTTGTATTTAAGTGAAACGAAGCTAGAATGGTCACAGCAGCAGAGAGCCTTCCCATTGCTCACTTGAAGCTAGACTGCAACGAGCTCTACCTGACGTCGGGCTCAACCTTTCAGAGAGACAGTGCTTGAGTAAAAGTGGCCCTATATAAAGGGCAGCAGCTGCAGCATTTCTGCAGTCAGTCTTCAGTCGTCCAGGCCTGGTGGGGGTGTGCGCAACAAAGTGATCGATCAGCTAAGCATTAAAGACGTAGAGGAACTACGTAGAGGGAATACTTAGAAGAAATAGACAGAGGAATAGTACTGAATCGACTCGTCTCCTGATCAAGAATATATATAATTTGTGGGGTCTGCCACGCTACCTTCTGTCTGTTACATACATTTCAACAAAACCATTATACCCTGATTTCCCATTTTCAATGGGTTCAGGGTATAAAAACTGAAATAAAAACTGAAATATAATAGAAACATTTTTTAATAATTATACATTTATATGCATTTATATAAATAGAAATTTCGTGTTCATTTTACCAACTTGATGTCATTGATGATGTTGCATATGAACAACAAATTAATAATATTTAACACATACCAAATAAGATCTTTCAAGAATTTTCCAGTTTTACACTCAGCAAGATTTGTTCTCGACTTTTTCAAGCTACTTTTGCTCAGCTGCAACCATTTGAGAATTTTATGCGTAAAGCCCGCATTCACATATCGCGTGTTTACACAAATAGAAGCTAAATATTTATATAATATTATTGTAAATAAATAATAGCTTTTTTTCATTATATACTCTGAACAATGGGATCTATATGTATTTGATTTATTTAAAATAAAAGTTGTATACAAATAGAATGCTCTACGAACACATTCATCCAATACAACAATCAAAATGTTCTCAAAGAAATTATTATGTCATAGCAGGCATTGTTATATATATAAAGGAAAGCCATTTCAAGAAAAAGAGTTGTGTAATATAACAAAGAAAATACTTAGTTGAGATTAATCACCTATTGAAAGAGAAATACCTGGATGATTATAGCACTTGTAGAATAAAGGTGTATTAGAAATATCTAATAATATTATATAGTGCATGATTGTATACCAAAAGAATAATATATATATATATATATATATAGATACAAAACTAACTAATATGGCTGGGCAGGTGCTTAGGCACTCACCTTTTCGCATGCATGGAATAACACATGCCATTAGAACTGGCTTCAGAAAGGCCGCAGCTCGCTTGTGACTTTGCAGCAGCCTTGGCTTAGTTGTAAGTTGCATTTCTGATGACTTGGCTAAAACTTTCAATGCAACAGACAGACAGAGAGAGAGAGAGAGAGAGATAGAGAGGGAGGGTGCATCTGTGGCGTCTAAGGTTTCTGGCCCCCCCTCCGCTGGCTGATCTGTTTACACAAAGCCTAAGCTTCGACTGCACTTAAGAGCGAACTGCTAACAGCTCGGCTTACAGTAAGCCACAAGCCAGAATTTGGTTAGCTCTGGTGGGAGAAACCAGTTGTTAGGCGAGTCAACTTTCAGTTTTCAGCTAGCCAGAGGAAAAATGACAAGCGGAAAACATTGTTTACATGCGAGCGATTACGAGAGCCAAAATGGCAAATGCCAAACAGCAAATGCCAAAGAAACGAAAAATAAAAAAAAAAAAAAAAATACGCAAATGAATAAATGATTTCTGCAGAGGCGTGGCAGAATTCAAGGCACATTTGATTTAGCATATTATCAATCGTGGTTTATCCACCTGCCTGAGAACTCTTTGAGCTTCTCTTCGCTTTGCTCTTTTTCTCTCAACATCTCTCAGTTTCTTTTGCATAGCTATTTTAATGGTTTCATTGACTGATCGCTGATTAGCTTCAGCGATTCAGCGAATCAAGTGGCTCTGCTCTGTTCTGTTCTGTTCTATTCTTTCAGCCTGATTGATAAATTATGTATCTGCTCCTCAAATTGTGGCTGCACTGTGGCATTGTATTCTCGAACTTAACTGCTTTTGTGCCGTTACTAACTGTTGTTAGATGTGTTTTATTTATTTATTTTTTTTTTAAATTTTGTATTCTCGTTTCTAGTGTTTTTGTTCACCTATCGACGCTTCGATGACCTTACATTTAATTTATGCCAGACAGCAAAACAACAACAGCTTTAGCCACGGCTATAAGCCCCATGGCCTTGTAATAGTTCTAGGCGGCATTAAGTTGGCCGAAACTTTGCTGGAAACTCGCTTTTAATGCCCTTTTGATTAACCCAATTGGGTTGAACTGTGAAAATAAACCAGTTAATTGCCCAAAAGCTGTCAGGGAAATGGGCTTATGGAAAAGCAGCTCGCTAAGCAATCAGAGTAAGTCATGAAAGTTTTGGCAATATAATTAAATTGCCATAGCATATCATTAAAGATGAGAGATATTCAAGTTAACTGTTATATATACTAAATTTCATATACTCCAGAATTTCAGTTAGGCATTTTCCAGCTAAGTTTTAAACATATTTCATACTTCTAAGCTTAATTCAAATATAAAAGTAATTAGATAAATCACTAATAAAATATGAAAATTAATTATTTACTATTTTAATTTAGTATTCAAATAATTTGCAATTATTTCCACTTCTCTATCGCTTATAGGGTATTTATTGAATCATCAGCATTTTTCACACTTGTCGAATTTCGTTGTTGTTTTTTTCTTTTGCTGGCCAAAATAAAAAAAAGTAAGAAGAAGCAGAAACCGAAAAAAAAAGTTGCCTGGCATGTTGCACTCTCTCTGCGGCACGCCGGAAAAGCATTGTTTATTGTTATTTGTTGGCTCGCTCCGTGGTTTGCTGCCAACTTTCGCTGCCATGAGAAAAGTTGTGTGTGAAAAGCGCCTGTCTATGTATGTATGTATGTATGTATGTATGTAAATGCAATATCCGTGTGCCTGCGTTGGCATTTGCTCTAACAAGGCTATAGAAATTAGCTCTGACATAGATATGCCCAAGTAACAAATCGAAGCGTTTCAGCATGACAATCAATTCAAGTGCAAATGCTTAAAGCCTAGCCCAAAAACACAGACAGCTACAGAAATTGTTACACCTTCCCCGTCCTCGCCAACTCCCACCCATTCCGCGCCGTCTGCCGAAGGCTGACAAGTGAGCGGATCATTGGCGGAGTGGCCCAACTTGTTTGCTGATGTGCAAAATGATGATAGCTTTGACATATTCATCGCGAAACGAGAGCGTATCAAATGAGCTGGCGAAACGAGTTTGGGGCCAACAAAATCAGTATATGTATAAAGAAACTAAACAATAAGCTACAAATAAGCAAAAACAATGCTAGAGCTAACCTGGCATCATGCTAAACAGCTCAGTGCATCCCAAACTGGGTTAAGCCATCATCAAAAGACAACAAGAATTGCACGAGCTGAGCTAAGACCCTGAGCTTATTTTAAAGCTACTTATGCAGATCAGCCGTTAAGTGCGATCATATTGTTGTAAACAAAAGAAAAGGTGTGACCATACAACAAGTTTAAATGAAATGCAATGTTGCAAAATGCCATGTTTAATATGGGTTATGTAGCAAATAGTTAATTATAGCAAAACTTGAGAGATTAAGTGTGATTAGATACAAAAATGCACCTATTTTAAGTGTTGGAAAGTGTGTTAAAAACTGTACTAGAAAAAGAAAATAAAACAGTGTTGAAAAACATTGCAGAAAACTATTGCCTATGGAAAAACAAAATCATAGGACGCAGAGCTTTGCTAATTTACAAAATATTTCATTTGCCAACTGTTCAAAAACAGTGTTATGTAGAGCTACAAAAGAGTAAAGTCTACATACAAAAACTATAATTAATAATTCAACTAGCGTTATAAGCTGCAACTAAATGCTGTTGTACATCAAAACTGTAGTTTAGCAAAGTTATATTCGAATTATTATGTTTCAAAAAAAAATAAATGAAACAGTGTTGTATATCGTGCACAGAAACTCATCAAACTAAAGTGCTTAGCTCATTGCTGGGCGCTGTAATCAAATTATACGTAGTTTAATTGCGCACAAATTACTTACAAAACTCGCTTGAACGCCTCCCCCTGAGCCAGCCCCCCTCCCTCTCTAGGTTTGGGCCACAACTCAACCCCTAGCCGTGCTAATTGTATTGCTGTTTCGTGAAGTTCGCGCCACAGGGAGGATGACCTAACCAATGAGCATTCCATTGGCTAGCGATGACGGCAACTCCCCAAGAGGGAGATGGAGAGAGAGAGAGAGAGAGTGTGTGTGAGTGAGTCTACCAATTTTGGCCAAGAGCAAGTGTTGTTCTTGCTCTTGTTGTGGACGCAAAAACTAATTTGTTTAATTTTCGTAAAA
>JAWNOM010000138.1:0-17892 GCA_035045965.1 Drosophila aldrichi
ACTTATATTTATATAATATAAAATATTTGAATATTTAATTTGACCTATGATCAAATATAGAGATATTTTAATTAATTTTTGATTCCATTAAAGCTGTTCGTGATCAAGATATTCCTGCTTCTCAACTAACTATTGCTCTCCTTACAGGCTTAAGTTCTTATCAGCCTTGATTAAACCCCAAAATAAATACCATTGAATAAAAGCTTGCATTTCGCTTACTTGTAGCACAGTGCATTGCATAAGTATTCGTTCAATATGAATATAGCTTGCAAGCAAACTGATGCTGATGCTGGTGGTGGTGCTGCTGCTGATGCTAATGCTAATGCCTGGTTGCTGTTGCTCTTGCTGTTTAATCTCTGCTAAAAGGCATCGCATTCAATTCATTTAGCGGCTACGCGTTATCACAGCCGTCAACCATCATCAGCGTCATCCTCGTGCCTGCCAGCACGTTTGTCAGTCAGGCTACAACAACAAAAGCAATCAGTTTTTCTGCTTGTGAGTGGAAGCAGCGGCGAGTGCAAAGTCTGGCTGGCTACGAGGGGGGTGGTAGGTGTCATAATGCTTCACGCAACTTGAGAGACCTGAAGCATCATTTCCAATTACGCGCGCTGCCTCCGACATTTTGCCGCTTATGATTTTCGGTCAGCCGCTTGGACTCGAGCATTTTCCATTTTGCCCGGTGCCCCCCGTTAGCTTTCCCACGCCCACTTGCCTGCCGCTTGGTCATGGTCATTGATGTTGCTCTCATTATGAACATTGTTGGCCGTAGCCATTCACTGCTCGCCAATCTCCATTTTGTTGGCTGTCCCTCAGCAGCCAGCATTAAAATCTGGCAGCACTTCTCGGCCCATTACAAATTATGCGACAGTTGGAGCGTTCTGATTTTTCCTAATGCCTCTATTTGCGCTCTGATTAAGGAGGAGTTTTGTTCCAGTGAAGGAGAGAAATATTTAAAAAGAAATAAATTTATTTGTATATAATTTTTTTAAGGAATTTATTAAAGTTATTATGGAGACTTTGCTCGACTTGAGGTGAAGACAATTTTTAAATAATATTTTAAGTCTTTTTTTTTTTCAATTAAAATAAAATATTAATAGCTACAAGATAATCGCATTACATCTTATAAAATTCCAACAAGTATTTGTATTTCTTCCTTAATATACATATATACATATATATTATTTATAAGTACACTTCCTCTTTAATCTATATATAATTCTCCTTCCAGCCAATGGCTGGCAGTCGCTGTGGTTTCCTGCTGGCTCCAAAAGGAGTCTGTCCATTTTTATCGTTGCTTGTGTTGTGGCTGAGTAAGCTTCGAATGTCCAAAGTTCAAGTTGATTCGGCGACGAAGCATGAAATTATCTGCAAGTTTCTGGAATGGCTATCAAGTGTAGAGTGCAGAGTGCAGAGTGCAAGCGACAGACTTTAATTATGCGATGGCAGTAAATATTTTTAATAGATATTATTCGGGCGTACACCTGGGCGTATACTTAATTTCTAGACACTTCACTGTTGCCGAATGGATGAGCACATAAAACGACAATTGCCAGTCGCTCGGGCAAGCATCGAGCCAACAATCATCTTTGTCCAATTAAAGTCGTAGTGCTTCAGCACTTCTGCCAATTAAAGGGCCGGACAATCGAGGGCATCGAGGGCAGGGCCACGGCTTGCAATAAGTCTGCTTAATTTAAAATTTAACCCTTTTCCCCCTCTTTGTTTTTGTTTTTCTGCTTTATTTTATTTTTATTTTATATATATTTTTGCTGGAGGCGGTGACCGCAACGCTTCCTGTCCCTGTCCCTGTCCCTGTCCCTGTCGCAGCTCTGTCCCTGGACTGTCCCTGGCTCAGCGATGCAATGATGAAAAAATATTTTCTTTCCGGCGTCGGCAACGTCGCTGACGACAGCAAGGCAAATAATTTTTACAAATTATATACGCTCACATGCCAACTGCGCAGGCAAGACAAATAAGGGCCACCAAGTGTCGAGTAGTAAACTAACAGATACCCTGTACGCAAGTGAGAGGAGACTCGAAGAAAAACTATGAACTGGAGCGAATTGTTTGTGGGAGTTACATTTTGTGGTGAGCCGAAGACTCCAGAAGAAAGTTTATAAATTTAATTTAATTGATAGCTCTAATGACTAATAAATAAATAAAATAATGTTTTGTATTATGGTAAGAGGTTTATACATAACTAAGATATAAATAGAAATTTGTCACATAATATTAAATATACATCAGTTTTGCCATGTTATCAAAGTCTTAAATAAATTTATTATCTTTAAAGTCTAAAGTGTGCTATCAAAGCTTATATACTTACATATGTCTTACAATATTAAGTATACGTATTCGAACATCAATATAAATAAATACATTTTTTAAAAACATTTAACTACGACAACTTTTCCTATCAATCCGATAAATCTTATTGTTGTATTTATTTATTTTTTATTTTATTTATTTTATTTTTTTTCTTTTTTTTTATTTATTTATTTTTTTTTCCAGTGACAGCTTAATCTAGTTCTACATAAAAATTAATAATAAAAAATTGTAGATCTTAAATTACATATATTACTGTTTTTTATTTTTTTTTAATTTTTATTTATTTATTTTTATTTTTATTTATTTTATTTTTTATTTGTTTTTTAAATTTACTTATTTATTTATTTAGTTATTTTTTTTTTTTTTATTTTAATATTATAGTTTTATATTTGAATATTACCTTGATTTGAAAATATTATTAAACACTAGTAAGTGCATATTCCCTCTTCGAACTTCCATTTATATAGGTAATACTCCACCCTTTGCAAGAAGAGTCCTTTACAGAGCATAAAGAGCGCAAAATTATATTGAAAAGTAAGAGAAAACGAAGGAAAATTGTGGAAAATCAAGAAAGTGACTGCAAAGAATCAGGCGATATTCAATGAGCAGAGGCAATAACAACTCAGTTCGAGCTCAGCTGAGCAGCTGGGCAGCTGGTCAGTTAGCGGCGATGAGGAAGATGAGGAAGGGTCACGGGGGGTGGGGGTGGAAGGGGTTAAGCCAAAGGATATGCGATGATTGCGTTTGTTGTCGTTGTTTTTGTTGTTGTTGCTGGAACTGTACCAATAATAAGTTCAAACAATGGCGGCCAAAAAGCAAGCAAACAGCTAGCAGCTCGAAGCGTTGGCCATGTTTGTTTAATTTTTGCTACCGCTGCGCCTTCGTCTGTTGTTGTTGTTGTTGTTGTTGTTGCTGCTCGACTAACGCTGCAATTGTTCCAATCGGCCGCCAACTGCTCGTTTCCGCTTTTGTTTTTTCTTCTCATCTTGCAGTCAGCTTCTTTTCCTTCTACTTGGGCCAACAAACAGGCTTCAAATTGAACGGAAGCCCGCCACGAGTTATGCTCCATCCAGCCATGCCCAACCGACCAGCCATGCCCGCTCGCCGCCCACTTGCAATCTCCGGCCGCGTCGGAGGCATTGTTCCATGTCCATAGCTAAGGCCCGTTTCAGCATCTTTTGTTGTTCGGGGGCAGCCGCCCTTTTGTCGCTGCGCTTCCGTTTTACGCTTTACTTTTTTTCATCTCTTTTTTCATCTCTTTTTTCCTCTTCTTTTTCTTCTTCTTCTTTTTTTTTCCACCGGTCCTGGGTCCGGACTTCATAGTTGTGCCCAATTTTTCCTGTGCTACGCCGTTTGATTTGCGCTGATTTCGATGCTCGCTTTCAGCGTGAGTGTCCTTTAAAGGCTTCTGCCATCTTTTTTTCTCCTTATTTCTATTTGTTGTGTTGCTCTGCTCTTTTTTCATCAATTTTATTTTGTTAGTTTCCATTTCATTGAATTCTCACATATCCGCATCCGCATCCGGACAGCCAGCCAGCCAGCTAGTTGCTCAAATTGTGCCATTAAGCAGCGTTGTCCTTGTTACCCAGCATTATCCTTGCCGGCGAGCAACAAAAGGGTTGGCGCCCTTGCACTCCCCCCCCTCGCCGGACCATAAAATAAGCAATTTGCATAGTTTAGTTAGTTGGACGCATCCGGCGACAGCGACACTTGTGCTGCCCCGTTTCCTATTGGTAACCAAGCGTCCTAAGCCTATACAGCGAAGCAATACATGTATGTATGAGTGGCATGTATGTGTGTGTGTCTGTGCATAATTGATGACTGTTGACAACAGCCACAATAACAGCAAAGGCAGCAACAACAATGAACAGCAAACACTCTCGAATTTTAAATTATCTTCGCTCCCTTTCCTTTCTTCTTTTTTTTTTTTGTCTTGTTGCTTTCATTTTCGTTTTGCATATTTATTGCATATCATTGAATGCTGCGGATTTTGTAGATCTCCCGATTGATTGGAGTTTTGTAACAGTAAGTAATATTTGCCATTGGCAGGGGATAATGGGCCGAGCAGAAGCCGAGCAGGAAACGTAATGAGATAAACCCGAAAGTTCAAATAGGTGAGCGAATTTAATTAAAATGCCTGAAAAAAAAAACTATAATCCAGGTATTTGCTTTGGTATTTCAAGCGACTTTGCAGGCATGGCAGGTATTTACAGAAATTATTATCATTAATTCTGATTATTATGAATTAATTAAACGCAAAGTAAGAGCAACAGTCTAATGAGAATTGAATTAAATAGCAGAAAAACAACTAGAGTGAGACGTTAAATCCACATATTCTATTATTTATCAATATTAACTATATTTAATGATGATTATTTATATATTTTATTTTTTATTTTAATTTTTTTATATTTTTCGATACGAAATGAAAAAATTACCATTTTATTTTTATTTATTTTTATTTTTATTTATTTTTATTTTTATTTATTTTTATTTTTATTTTTAATTTATTTTTTATTTTTTATCATTTATTACTATTATTAATATTATTCGTATTATTATTATCTGTATTTTTATTATTTTTCTTATTATTTTTTTATTAATTAGTTTTAAGTCTATAAAAACTTCTAGTGGCGTTAAACAAACTAAAATAATTTCCGCATAATCAATCGGTTAATAATCGATTACAGCCTGACCTCTTTGATTTCAATTAGAATATAAGTATAAAAACAATTTACTTCCATAAAAGCCCAACTCTTTTTGCTGCTCCGCAACACGAACCATTAAATTCCCGCACACTCGTAAATACATATATTTATGTATGTATATAAATGTATATATTTTCAATTTCTTAACGTGCATCTTCATGGCCAGCAATCGCCATCTCAGACAACACGAAATCGAAGCCATTTGGTGAGTGGAAAAAAGCACTTGAGAATTATTTGGGCGTGAAACGTGGCAGCTGCCCAAACTGCAGCCCGCCGATTGCCGACCGCAGACCGCAGACCGCGCAAAGGTCATTGCGAGGGGCCTGCCAACTATTTTCATAATCATTTAACGGTTGCTGGCGGTTACTGACGGGCCCCGGACGAGAGCCACGCCAAGAGTTTCACTCTCTGTCTCACTCTCTCTCTCTCTCAATGGCCATTAAGTTCATCGAAGAACGTTCGAAGGCGGCGAGCACTCGAATTGTGAGGGCTACGATGCGGCTGGCTAACAAGAACTTTGGCCTTTTTTGGCCAGAGTTGAGGGAACCGCATACTCGGCTCAACAAGGTGGCCGATGCCACCTGGCTCTAATGGGTGCTCCACATACATCTGCTGCGGCTGCTGCTGGTGCCCCTTGAGATGCAGCCAACCAGGAAATGCGGCTCGGACTCGCAGTGTGCGCGCCCCGCGGTGGCAATGTCAGCAACTTGCGAGTAAAGTTTTCAAAACACTCGAGACAATTTTGTAACTTTCTTTTAAGAGTCGGCAAGTGTCCAGTGGGGGGCAGCCACTCCCGCTCCCACTCTCTCTCTCCCTCTCTACCTAGTTGACTGCCGTCTGGGCGAGCTGCTCCAAGTAACGAGCTGAGCGACTCGCCGTCTATTGATTTTTCAATATGGCAACTGCATAATTGGCAAATGCGCGAGTGTTCCTACATTTGAGCAGAATCAATGGTGCGCATTAGGCAAAAGTAGCAAAGAGAAGCCGTGGATGACTGCCTAATGCTCGCTCACTAGGGATTCGGCAGGCATTTATAAATGAGCTGAGCATACTCCCAAGAGCTGACTGGGCTCTAGTCTTATCCTATTTTCTCACAGATTTTTTAACATTTTTCCATCATTTTCCTCAAAGCCCATATTCCCTTCTTTAAAGTAGCTGAGCGAGCATCGTGAAGGGCAGGCAGATGCTGTTGACATTATCATTTGACGTTAACTGAACGATAAGCGCGACTCGATAATGGGCCACGTTGCTGGCCAAATCGAAGAAATGAAGCTGCACTTAACGCCAACACTTTTGACAAGTGGTCCGCACCTGCCTGCCACGCCCCAGCCCACCTGAGCATGTTTTTGGCCATAGTTGAAAGCTGCTTAAATGTGCGCGCATTAAAGCCGTGTCACACGTTCGCTCCCTCTCCTCTAACCGCCCGCTGTACTGCAAAAAGGTATTTCGGGGCGGAACTTTGCTTTACTTGAACGGCTTTCCCTTCCCCACCTTGCACGTCTGCAGCCTCGTCAACGTTTTGCGCTCTCTTACTTTTCTTTATTTTTCTTTTTTTTTTTTTACAACAAATTGGATTTGCGAAAAAAATCGCTCACCTTTCATTTCAGGCGGATTAATGGTGTCGAGGCGAGCAGCGAACAATAAAAACACACCAAACTGCCTCGTTGGCCAGGGGCATGTGGATATTGAGGTGAGAGGGGGGAGAGCGGCAGAGTGAGAGAGTGAGAGAGAGGTAGCTGTTAGGTAGCTAGCAGCTGACAGCGGGCGGTCCTGCCAAGTGCCTTTTTATGGCACCAATGGCAATGGCTGGCCGGGATTTGGGCACACGCTTCGACTGCCAGCTGCCACCAGTTTGGACACTTGTAATGCAATGAATAAATGAAGTGGTTGAAGTAATTGAAATGCGATTAAGCGCCAAATACATTTCCATAAGTACACACATCGCTTCCCATATCTTCAGAGTGCCGCAAGGCGCAACAAATTAATTTGCATTTGCATAGAATGTTATTCTTAGATGGGGGGAAAACAAAAAAGAAAAACAATTGAAAGAGTTCTAGAATATAAAATAAATTTATATATATAGAGGAGCAGAACTTTTATCAATTCAACTAATTAACTACTATATTTATGTATACCAACTGCTGTAAATATTTAATATTAATTAATGTTTTAGATATAAGTACCATTAAACAATAGTGAAAAAGCCTTAAAGACTAGTTGAACCTTAGATGATAACTATATTAAAGATCTACTGACACAGTTCCTTCACTTGGGTTTGACTGGCACTCAGCCAGTCTCAGTCGCTACCTTTTCCAACTCACCTACTCACAGCTCACTCTTTCTCTCATCACCTCTAGCTACGGTCTATTGACACAGTTGCTTGGCTTGGTAGAACAGCCTTAAATGTTTCCCACCAACAATTCGCAATGCATTTAATTCGTGCCCAGGCATAACAATGGCAACGGTGTTAGCCCACTGTGCCTTACATGCAGAACTGTATATCATTCTATTCTATTGCGTTTCTTCAATTTCAATAACATAATTGTTGCCATTTAGGCTGCCTGCATTATTTGCTCGCATTATATTCCACACACATATCAGATTTCAGCTGAAAGGGAGCCAAGTCCTCGCTGTACAATGGGCCGCATTCTGCGGTTGTTTGTATCAGTGCAGTTCATGCTAATGGCACGCCCATAAGAGATACATAGAGAGAGAAAGAGAGAGAGAGAGAGAAAGAGAGAGAGAGGGAGAGAGAGTCATTGTTGTCAGCATTATTTGCATATTCTGTGCAAAATTTACTTCCTTTCATTTATTTTAATGCAAGCTCAATGCGGCCGACTAAGGTTCGCTGGCAAAAGCTAGATTCTAAAAATAAACTTTGGTAGAACATGAAGAAAATATTCAGAAAGTTAAAAAGTTGCAAAGCTAATATAAAATATACTTGCTGGATAAATATTTATGGCAAGCAATATTTATTAAATGAGTGAAATCTCATCATTCTCATGAATTCTTCAGCTTTTAGTGTTGAGGATAATCAATACTCTTAGCAAATGCAACTGACAATGTCTTATATAAGGCATACATAACTGAATCTAGTATTTTGTAGGGCAAGCAAATAGCTGAATCTTTGACAAAAAAATTTTGAATTGCGCCTTTTGCTTGGCAACAAATTTTCCTCTTATTGTGTGAGTGCTTGAATGGCTTTGTCTGTGTTGTCTGTGTGTGTGTGAGTGTATCCAAGTAGCAGTCACACACACACATACAAATACCACAGACACCCCTTTTTATGCCACATTTGGGGTTTTGTGCAGTCGCCTTTCGTTTGATTCCATTTCTTTATTCCAAATTCACTCGCAGCTCACAATAAACTTGCTTTCTCGCCGAGTTTAGTGAAATAGAAAAACACCAAAGGAGGCAGCCGGCAGCAGGCAGGCGATGCGCATAAATAAGCCGCACAAAAACCAAATTTGCCAATAACACCAAACAGAGCAAAGGACCTGAAAAGTGGGCACAGCTCATACGAAAAAAAAAGACACAAAGGGGGAAGTGAAAAGGACGAGCGACATTGAAACCGTTTCAGTTGTTTAATTTTTTTCTCAACTGGTATTTCTTTTTTTTTTTTTTTTGCCTGGGCTCTGCCATAATCAGGCCATTAAAACAAACGCTCTGTCAGACAGACTGCTTTAACCACAATCGGCCAATTCTTGACAGGACGTCCGCGACGTCCCACTACCATTCCCACTCCCCCACTCTCAACCCCAGCCAATTGCGAACATCAAAGTCTGGCTCGCAAATTTATGTTGCGCCTTTTGTTTTGTTTGTGTATTCAGCCTCGTGTTACAGGTGATTGCATTTGCCTTTCGCATTCGTCCTTTCCTCCCCTCCCCCCCTCTTCCTTCTATTTGTTTAGGCAATAACATTTCGACTTGTGGGCGTGGCCCGGCCATGCGGTGGTGTACAAAAGGGTTGCTCGACTGCACAACGGAAATAATTTCATCGGGTTTCGAATGGAAGTTTTAAGTAAATATTTATAAGAAATATTACATCTAATGGGCTAAAGTAGTTCCAATTCAGGTCAGTCGATAAAAGATACCATTTAACGTATAAAATTCATGTATGCATATGTATGTATGTGAGTATAGTATAAGTATGTAAGCAAGTATTCTTGTAACTCAGTTTAGTATATGTATGTAAGCACAGATCATATTGACAATATGAAAAGGAAGAGTTCTCTGTCTCTCTCGCACTCTCTCTCTCTCGCACTCTCTCTCTCTCGCACTCTCTCTCTCTCTGTGTACTGATAGTCTAATTTGTATTAGGGCAATACACATTTTCGTAAATCGAAGCGCTTAAGCTTAAGCGTTCATCAATTTATTTCATCCACACCAAATATAGCGCAGGGCATCGCGTTCAATTTCTGGGGTAAATTGGCTTCTGGCAGCAATTGAAATTATACGTGGAGCGACAGGTACATAAATATGGCAAAATGAAGTAACAAAATTATATCCTCAGGTCACAAAAACATATACACACCCACACACACACACACACACCCACACACACCCACACCCACACATACACACACAGTCGACGCCGAGCAATAAATTGCGAACTGCAATGTGTTTATATGTAGCCGCTGCTAGCCATTACGTATACGCCCAGTTTGCAGCTTGTTTAACGGAATACAAATAAAAAAGTTAACTTGATTGATGAGAGAACCTTTGCCAAATGTCAATCCAACATAATTGAGTCTTGCATTGGTAAAAGGGGGGGGGGGAAGGAAAAAGTAACTCGTGATATGCAAGTGTGAGAGGATTGGGAAGTGTGGTAAAAGGACTTTAAGTCAACTGTCGAAGCTGCCACATTATACACACGGCACACGTTGCAGCTGGCGCAGCTTAAAGTCACTCACATAAGATCCTGGCAACAACAAACACATCAATAAAAGCAACAGCCGCCAGCAGGAGCAGGAGCCGGAGCAGGAGCAGGAGCAGGAGTAGACTGCACGAGAGCTTCGAGATGCACAACTGATGCGTGACTCACAAAAGCTGCACGAGCTGTTTATGGAGTAAACTCCCGCTCACCTCCACCCCACCCCTTCTTTGCCACATTCGTGCGCCATTCGCAATGGCCACAAAATAAATGCCCGCAAGTAAATGCTGTTGACTACAGTCCCAAGACGATCCGCTCAAGCAATGTTGGCGTAAGGCAAAAATCAAGTCGCCGAAAGCCCGTTCAAGTATATGTGACAAAAATACACACACACATGCATACACATCTATATATATATTTATAATATAATATATGTATATACCTACACATATAGTTGGCTCTCTTCAAAGTATATACAGGCGCAATAAAGTAAGATGAACACATCAGCTGCAGTTGGTCAGGTGCAGTCGTTAAAGTGGACAGCCCCATATAGTACAATGGGCTACCCCCCGGCCCCTGCCCCTGCCCCAGTCACTGCCACTCTCCCAGGTGTTTGCTGCTCACCTGAATCTGTTTATGACCTACACCAAGAGAGTTCAACTCGACGTGGACTCAGCTCAGTGCCCCGTTGTTTGTGGCTGCCGGAGCGGATATCTCAACTCGAGCTGCGTTTACTGAGCCATGAGCCATACGAGTGAAGAGCGTTCGTCTCTTGGGGTAGTTGGAAGTGAAATTTACGCCAATTCCCTTTATTTTAATAGTGGGTAATAGCGGGAAACGAGGGCGAGTGAGCTACAACAGCTTTCGAAATGTGGGGAAAGTCATCTTCGAATAAAGTCTAGATTTGGTGGCAGAGTAAAATAAAAGATATAAGAAATATATGAAAAAATATATTTTTATTTAATTTAATTATATATTTAAATACAAAAAATTAAAACAAATACTGTTTTCATTTATTATTTATTTTTTTAGTTTTTATTATTACTATTATTATTATTTTTTTTAAGAGAATATACAATTAAAGCAAGTTAGAAACAAATTTGGGCTTAATTTAGATTAATTTTTAATTATTATTTATTAATATTTACAATTATTTTTATTTATTTATTTACGTATTCATTTATTTTTTTAAAAATTAATTTTTAAAATTTTTTTTGTATTTATTTATTTCTTTTTTTACTTATTTATTAATAAATTAATTTTTATTTTTTGTTTAATTTTTTATTTACCTTTTAATTTTTTTATTATTTATTTGTTTATTTATTTACTTATTTGAGATTCTAATGCTACCTTTGCTTTAACTCCGAAGCATCTATTAAAATTGTGAGCTTCGCTTTGATATACAATATCGCTTTGGTATACTATCACAAGATAGCGGGCACAATCAACAGGATCCCATTATTTTAACTTCATTTTCCCTAAGTAATTAGAAATAGTCTTTCACATTAGCAAATGCCTTTCAAAATCTAACTCTCTCTATCCCTCTCTGTCTCTCTCTCATTTTTCTACACTGCGCAGTCGCGAGCCGAAGGTTGAAACAATTCGGAGAGCTGAAAAGCCAAAACCGAACCACTTCGAAAAGGCGGACCAAATGGCGTCTTCTCATCGCGATTTCTCAACTAATGAGAGAGGGATAGAGAATGAGAGAGGGAAGGGAAGGTGAGAATGAGAAAATCTCGTGACGTTCGCGTGTTGCCTTAAACAAGAAGTAAAATCAACCTGGCTGCTGGCTGATGAGCAAAATAGCCCAAAAATTTGCGCCGAGCCAAGGGGCATAGATTTTCTTAGCTATATGATACATGTGCCCAGAGTGCAAATGAGTGAGTGTGTGTGTGTGTGTAGATGTGTTTGTAAGCAATATGTGTGTGTGTGTGTGAAGGTTGGAGTTGGCAAATGTAACACAAACCGGGTAACAGCAGCAGCAGCAGCAGCAACAGCGATTGCTACACATAAACATGGCTAACACACACACACACGCACACATGTGTGTGCTTTGTCTAAATGCCTGACACTGGGAGCGAGAGTGTGGCACGTGCGGAAGTGCAGCGAGAAGAAAGTATGCAGCGTTTAGTATTCTTGGCATATTGCGGCTTTACCTTTGAGTCGCGCACTTGCTGAAACTTCAATGCATCTTCTTCAACGAGCTGGGCCTGCTCCCAGTCGAACTCTGACAATCTAAGCAGTTTACTGTGTCAATATGCTGCGCAGCTCTTCAAGCGCCGCCCTCCGCTCTACGCCTCCTGCTGAACTTCTTCTCTCTGTGGCCCATCTCAAATTCCCAATCCCCTAGCTGGCGCATCCATAACTTATGCATGCAAATGTTCGCTCCTCTCCTTGTTGACTTCGAAAAGGTAAAAGACAAAAGCGACAGCAACAACAAAAACGAAAAAACGAAAAAAAAACTGAAACTAGAACAAAACAGAAAAAAATAGAGAAACTGAGATAGAGAACGAAATAAAAATGCAGTTGAAATTTGTGCAAAATGCGGTTATTGCAGCGATTATTTTAATGGCCCTTCTCAGTTGCAGACAGCAACTCAGACCTTACGCACTTGCCACGAGCTCATTCAGCAAGCCAACAGCCCTGAAGGAATGCAGAGTCTTTCAGTTGACATTGCCTAATATACATTCGTAGACTTACTCTGCTAAGGAGTATAATGAATACTTTGAATTTAATTTTTAAATTCACTTTTAAATTCGGATATCTGCTTCTACTTGTACTTTACAATGCGAATTGAAACTTATTCTTGTTAACTGTATTGCCAATCAGTCTTGGCCACGTAACAAGGTGCCAGATGCTCACAGCTCCAATGAGTTCATGGCACAATAGGAAATTGTATTCGAAATGGCATTCGACTAAAATTTCTTTACACAGAATCAAGAAACGAATATGTAAGGCAACTAGGAAACAGAAAAGTAATCAATGAATACTGGCCATATAACATGAGTATAAAATGATGAATGAAAATTAAAAAAAAAAAATTATATTTTGACATTCTGCTATATTTTTAAAGGCAATTTATGAGAAGCTGGAAAAGTAGAGCAGCAAGCAAGGGCTAAGGAAATTAAGTTAAATATTCTATATTGAAAAATGCCTAATCAAAATTATTAATGAATTAAAAAATAAAAAATATATAAATAAAATAAATAAAAATATTTTATTTATTTATTTTTAATTTTTCAATTCTATTTAATCAATTTTACCGATTTCAATGAATATTTTCTTTGCGTTTTAAGTAAAAAAAAATAATAAATAATAATAATAATAATATTTTTTGACAATTATTAAATTAATTAAAAATAAATTAAAATAAATACTAATATAAATAAATATAAATTTAAAATAATAAATAAGTACTAAATTAACAATTAAATTAATTATTTAAAAAATCGAAATTAAATCTTTATTATTAAATATTAAACTTATATTAAACTCATATATTAAATTAATTATTAAAAAAAAAATAAAATATATATTTATTATTAAATATTAAACTTAGAAATATAATAAAATTTTGTAATGAAAACTTATCAAATGAGGACGCTAATCAGCCAAATAATATTACTATACAAAGTGATTATTATATAGATATACTAACAGAATAAAATCCTAATATAGATTCTGCTCCGCGCCAATTATAAATGTATATATTTGAAGTCTCATAAGACCACAAATATAACTTAATTAAAAACAACTAGAGTTTCGCTTGGAAAACAATAAAATATGCGTGAATAGCTAATTCAATTGGGCTACGGGCCAAATCATTTACGCTACAAATAATGGCAGCTGAATATGTGTGTCAACCTGTGCTCATTTAATCGAATCGAATCGAATTGAATGGAACGAAAGCGTATTTGCCGCACATAAATAAATAATTCGAGCCGCTGTCACAGAGCCGCTGGAAATTATTTCCACAAAATTAAGCACGCGAATATTTCTTTATTCGCTTTTATTTTATTTCACATTTTTCGGTGGTTATGCTGAATGCTAAATATCAAGTATACGCCCCGCGCTGCAACTTTCGGTAACCCTCCCCCGCCCCCTCCCTCAAACACTGTGACTGTGACACTTTCATAACTCAACACAAAGTTCATGAGCAATTTTCCTCAGAGTTTTGCATTTTCTTTGCTTTTCTTTTTAATTTACGCTAAATACTGCAGCGACATTTGAGTCACAGCTGCAGTTACAGGCACAGCCACGCCCACAATGCTCAAGGGGGCAGCGATGGCTGGCTGGCTGGATGGCTGCTTATATTTTATTTGTTGGCAAAAATTGCATTCATGAATAATTCAGTGAAGCGCAAAATTTGCGTTCCCAATGCCTCACTTTATATATATGCATATATTTTTCATTTTATTTTATTTTACTTTTTGAGCGGTATTTTTGCGCGAATAAAAAAACTACAAGATGGAAGTTATTTTTACTTTTGTGCATGAGAGCATCCGCCGCTCTGGCTGGCTGTCCAACATGTTTTGTAATGTGTGGGTGTTATCAGCGTTTCGGGTTAATATTTAATGTAAAGTCGGCCACCATTGCGGTTGTGTTGATGATGCTCCCAAAAAACCAGGCGAAACCAACCACAAGCCCAGCCCAGTCCGGACCAGTCCGGCCCTGCCCTGCCCTTTCCTGCCCTACCAGGTCCGACACAGGCCCCGTCAAGTGGCTGGCTATGTAAATGTGTTTGCCCGGAAACGGAAACTGTTTATGCAGATCGAATATGCAGCGAACACTTGTACGCGCCTTGCTGGAATATATGCTGCTGTTTGTGTCCACTTTGGCATTTTTGCCAATGCACTCGCTGCCAGCCGAAGCGCGTGCCCATTATGCGAATTATAATTGTAAATGTATGCTGTATTTTGCTGAGTGTACAATAACTTTGCCACATTTTCCAGCATATCAATGCCAATGACACTGAATATGCAATTCGCCGCCTGCGCAACTCTGGACGTGCCACAGTAACATGCAACATTTCCCATGACAGGCGACCTAAACCCAAAAAATCCAAGTGCTTGCATTGCCTGTCTTATGCTGCTTGAAATACATATTTCTATAACCTGAAACCACAAGAAATGCGAGTCTAGGATATGATTTTTGGAAAAAGTTTTGGCAACAGAAAAATAAATGTAGGTTCTGAGTTATCAGGAAGGCGAGTCAGTCAACCATCCAAACTGGATATCTATTCTGCAATGTGATATATCTTATATTCCATATGCCGAGTACGCGCTTACCTCTTGTTTCGTTAACTCATCTCATTTCCTTAATTAAATAAATCATCCAAATATCAATGATGAATAAAAAGTCCTTCCCTCCAAAATTATTCAGCAAATAATGTTGTAGAGGGTATTTCCTCGTCAGGAATCCCACTTTTACCTGTTATTTATATTTTTAATATTTTATTTTATTTTATCTTTTTTTTTATTTTATTTTATTTTTGATTTTATTTAATTTTTGATTTTATTTTATATTTTTTTATTTTATTTTCATTTAAAATAATTAGATTTATTTTATCAATCAACTTTGGATATTAAGAGCTTATATTTTTTGGAATCATTCAAAATGAAATTCAAATTAAATTTATATTTTTATTTGATTTATGATTTTATTTAACAATTTTTTTTTTTTTTTTTTTTTTTTAGTTTTTCTTGGCTTAGAATTATTATGTTTTTTTTTTTAACAAACCAATACTTCTTATAATTTTTTTTTTAGATATTCTCTACTGTTTTCTTCATTTGTTTCCTTTTTTAAATATATGAAAAGTTTGTTGACATAATATATTGCAGTCGTGTGTTCTCCGTTGGAGTCAACCTATAGAAGTTGCAGCTTGTATCATGGAGTTCTTTCTCATTATGATATGGTGGCCAGAGGGTAGTGTAGGACACCATGCTGATAAATGTATAATGTAATATAATTAAATTTACAGTTTGCTTTTTAGGGGGTATTCAATGGCCTTACCGCACAAAGTAGGTAGCATCCCGAGCCGAAGATTGATTGTCTACCAATTTGGCGATTTCACGCCTAAACTGCTGATTGTATTTCTTGACGTTTTTCTTATAGCGCTCCGCACATGCTATCTGACTGTGGTTACACAATTTAAAAATAATCATTCATCATTTAAAATCACAATCCATAATTTTCATCAACTCACAAAGGCACTTTAAAGCGCGTATAACTTGGTTCGGCCTCCAAGAAATGATGCATGGGTTTCTTCTTTTCTTGCACAGCTGAGATGTCGTAGTTTGTTACATATTTGGCATCTGCGTGGTGACGGCGCCGGTAGTTCCTGAATTTCATATTCGAGTCAAGGTTGCTAAAGTCGGTTTTTACATAGAGTGTTCCGCGAGTGCTCTTCGCTCGGGGCTCAAACAGAGTGCTTCCCTGTCCCGCTCCGAGCGTAAAGCGGGAGGGACGATAGAACATGGATGAGGCTCTCCTGTGCGAGGCTCGATCGTCGGCATTAAAGAGTATTGTGCGCTTCGTGCTTGGATCACGCTCAAACCATGATTCCTGGTTCGTAATGCTAGGTACTGCCAAAGTCTGGCGAAACAAATTCGCATCGGTGGTGAACTCTGAGTCTGAACTAGAGGGGCACAATTTCGACAGTTTCCAGATAATAGCATCGACCGCCATGGTAGAAATTTCGTTAGTTCTTTAATACTTTAAACAAAAACCAAAAATAACTGTGACACAACAAATATAACAATGCAATACAACAACAACTGATAGCAGTGTAACAAATAACACAACAACTCTGAGCTGGAGCTGAAAGTTCTTAATAAGCTTACTAAGTTTTCAAAGGGGAGCATTTATTGGCTCAAGGCTCATTTTAAGAGGCTGCTTCAGGGCTTATACATATTTCATGAATCTTAAGCAGCCTCGGGCAACGTTTCATGTTACTAAATATGGGCATATGCTGATAAAATCAATAAACTACAGTTAACCATAATGAAATTATCAACTATGTATCATATGTATATTCACACACACACGCACACACACACACACACACCTTGTGGCCCACGGTGCTTTCAGCTCAACATTCTCTTTGGAAATATGCAAAATATTTTAACCGAAAAAACCTTTCAAAAGATTGCAGAGGCAGAGGCGCGTAATATGTGTGCGTGGAGGCATGCTACTAAATTTTTGGTTGTTTTTGTGCGCACACATGGCGTATGCGTAATTCTATTAAGCCGACACAAATCTGTGTGTGTATGTGTGTGTGTGTGACCTCTAAAATAAAACTGTGATGAAGTGCCGCCAAGAAACCATAGAAACAGAGCTCAGGGCAAGCAAATAGTTTCGCATTTAATTTTGGTTGCTAATGAATTCGAAAATAATTTCTTGGGCATCAGTTTGATTAATAATTATGTAGGAATTTTAAAAAGTAATTAAATATAAATTTTTAATAATTATATAATTTAAATGCTTAGTAATCCAAATGGACAGATTTTAAATACATTGAAACATAAGAAAAAAAATAAAATAAAATAAAATAAAAATTAATAAAATAAAATAAATATAGAAATTATTATATATACATAAGCTGATCAACCTTTAATATATATATATACATACATTAAATTTAAACAAAATTATTAATTATAATATTTTAATAATCTTAATTATCCAAATGGGCAGATTTTAAATACATTTACACATACAAAAAATAAAATAAAAATAAAAATAAAAATAAAAAAATTAAAAAAAAATTAATAAATGAAATAATTAAAAAAAATAAAAATCAAATAATAAAAAAAAATAATATTAATAATAATAAAAAATAAATAAATAAAAATAAAAAAAAATTAATACTTAATATAAAAATTAATAATTAATATACATATTTGTGTTTATGTTTACTAGACACTGCAAATCAAATTTCACTTTTACTGCATACAATTATTCTAATCAGATATCAGATATTTTTTTT